>JAUYWG010000048.1:2918374-2950336 GCA_034779775.1 Enteromius afrohamiltoni
TATACACAGTACATACAAATATACTATGTAAAGAAAAACTTTTATTTTGGATGCGATTAATCATTTGACAGCACTAAAATATTATATATATATATATATATACACACACACATATACACACACACATATATATATATACACATACATATATACACACCCAACCACCCGTTCAAAATTTGGGGTCAGTAAGATGGTAAGATAGGCTATTTAATGGTTTTTAAAGATGTTTCTTATCATCAAGGCTTTTGGAGGGTATTGTGTGTGTGTGTGTGTAGATATATATATATATATATATAATACATTTTTTTAAAAATAACGTTATTAACTGGTATTTTTTTCTAGAAAAGCGTTTTCAGAAGTCATTGTTTAATGCGGATCGCAAGAACAGAAACGTTAAAATATCAATTCTGCTCTGATTTTTTTCGTTTTTAAGCCCTGATTACGACTGGTTTTGCTGTCCAGGGTCACAATTTGGGGAAAAATGGGCAACAAGAACATGTTGTAAACTTTGTCTGAAGTCCAAAATATAGGCATGATAAATTAGCAGCGCATTCTCATAAACGGATGCAACAGAAGATATGAGACCTAAACCTTAACCTGTGCAAAGAATACTGTGTCCAGAGTGTGCTAACAACAGAACTGGACATGAAAGGAAGATGAGATTGGTTTGGCTTGTTTTCAAGACTCGAATCAGCTCAGCGAGTCCCTTGGGCAGCATTTTGGCAGTCTGTCACATATCACATTCACAACTTTTCCACCTCTCATTTTGAGACAAAATTAATGAAATGCATGAGTTGCTTTGAGTCATAGTTAGCAGGAGAAAGAAAATGAGCTTTCCCAGCATTTCTAGAAGTTTGTTCATGTGATGGGGAAATGTAGTGACATGTATTCCCACAAAAGAAATCCTCTTCACTTATATTTTACCTGGCGAGTGCACATTAGACAACTGATTCTGCCAAAATCAACTGATCATAACAGTATGACATTCTGCTAGGTGAGAAGCCTGATCTCCTCCCTTCAGTAAGTCATGTGACTTGAGGAACCGTTCATATTTGTTGCACAAACAATGAAGGACAAGTTAAGTTTGTTCAGATCACTAGAGGATGTATTAAGTGGCAAGCATGCCAAAAGATGTATTAAACATGCAAAATAAGGCAAATTTATACAAATTATTAAGTTGTTCTAATATTTTTCAGGGTGCTTATGCATAAATCATGCAATCATGCTGAATGCATATTTAGTCAGTGAGATGAGTCAATCAATCTCTGTGGTGCATCAGAGGCGGTGATAGCCGGGCACAGGAGCCCCACACATTTCTGCTGATTGTAATGAGCAGCGCACAACTTCCTGCAAAGTGAGTTAAAAAAAAAAAAAAAAAGAGCCAAAATTAATAATTAAAAGCTTCCCCACTGATGTCAGGAAAAAGCGTGTTTCTCATTCACACCACAAGCAATTATTTAGACAATTTGGCATCGCGAGAGGGAATTATTTGCTAAAGGCTCTAATTTGAGACATTGAGAGAAAAAAAGAGGAAAAAATAAAAAGCAAAAAGGATCGACCGGCGGCATCATTTCGCAGTCCCACACAGAATGGAGCTGATGATGTTAGTTTTTAGCACCATCTGCTGTGAATTGCGACATGTCTAGAGAACACGGGGGGAGAGAGGAAACAGTCAATTGGATTACCCAGTGAGTAATTGAGCTGCGCAGCTGCTGATCATGAAAAGCAAACTGCCAGTGTGTGTGGGCGGATGAAAATCACAGAAGTTCTGTACAACTCTCTACGTGAGTCCTCCCATGGCTGGTACGGGCCACTTTCACTCCCGACTGCGACACTGACAAGCAGGAAAAGTTTCTAAAGCCCAATCGTTCAGTTTTCAATTCATTGTTTTAAGGAGTCGGTTTCACCCCCAAACTTTTGCAGAGTGTTCACGCAGCTCTTTTCCCTGCAGTGAGACCATGCTCCGATTCAAGTGGGAAAACTATATTACTAGCATATTAGAAGTTCTTCTGCATGTCTATATTTTAGACTCCTTAATCCTAAACTCAACAATTACCTTATTAACTATGAAAAGAGCCGTCTCCTGCTGGCTCCCTATGTATCTGAACCGCTAGATGTTTCAGGTCATCAAATCAGAAACTGTCGGAAGGTTCCTAGACGGCATTTCTATAGAAAGAGACCAGGCTTTTGTCAGTCTGCTTAAAATTGTGGAACAGCCTAGCTTTATCGATTGATAATCTCTAATATTATAAACCTTCTCTAAAAGGAAGGCTTTAAATCATACAGAGTTTGTTTGATTGTTATTTATGTCACAGCTCAATGGTCAGTGACTGTTGTCTTATTGTGCTAAACTAAACTAATAGTGAAAACTGGTCCCTAAACTATAGTTGGACCAAAAGTAAGCCACAATAGCGGTATATTGTCTCTTTTCTGAAGCCATATTGTAAAATTATTATTAAAATTAAGTCTATAGTTATTTTTTCTCTCCCCATTTTAGCCACAGCTTAGCACACTGACCACCCAATATGGGCATGTTCCTTGTCTGTTTCTGCCGCAGAACAAACATACATAAATAAATGGTAACCCAACATGTGTGCGAGTCTCCGTGCCCAAAACACTTTCCATAGGCCAGTCGCAGCAGATTTCCTGATTTATCATCCATTTAATATTGAACGCTGAATTGAGAAATCACCTTGGTGCATCAGGCAGGCAATAATATAAAGTAATAAATAGTAAATAAATTCAAATGTAAATGTTTGAGGCAGCTGGCCAGAACGTTCTCCCGGAGGCCAGTTTTAATCAAACCTTTGATTTTAAAGATGTTTAAGAACACGGCTGAGATGGGAATATGAGCTAGATACTGAAAGAATTAAGGATGTGACCTCAAATTGAAACCTTTCAAACGGTAACAAAAATGCTTTATTTCATTCCGTAAAAGTTAGTAAAATATGAAATATTCATGCACTTAAGGCTAAACAGACAGGCTGTCAAATACCACTGATGTGAGAAAGACACAGAGGAAGAAGTTATGCTGGGTTGAAGAACTTCTACTCCATGATGGTTCAGTCACTAACATCATTAACACATTTTCTCATCTAAAAAGGCAGATCTTTCCTAATTGGCAGCCTTTACCTCATTAAAATGTGCAATTTTATATGCCGTTTCTTCCTGAACATCCCCTCCAGGAACCCTAAAGTCTGACTGTTTATCTATAACATGGCACCATATTAACTAGACTGAAGAGTAAACGGGTGCCAAACTCCAAGTAAACAGTTTTGAAGAAATGTATTATCAGCACCACTGCATGAGCTCCGCTGCTTGTCATGTTTAATTAGCGGTTCTACTCTTTTTAGAAACTACAGTGACAGAGCTGAGGATCTGAGTCATCCTGGTTTCAAGAGCGGCTGGTTATACCTGATCGTAAAGCTTCCCGACGAGTTTAAGGTGCTTCTCTCCCCCCTCGGAGAAGACCACCCCGTTCCTCTGCTGGGCCATCAGGAGACACAGCGGTAATGCCAGCTCGTGGTCCAGAAGCGCATCCTTCAGGCGCTGAGACGACTTCTTAGTGTTCCTGATCTGTCCGAAGTAGCCACCCTACAGATCAGAAACAAACAAACACGTCAATCCTTGATCACGCCTCTTCGTACGGAGGTAAAAAGATGACCGGTGTGTTTTTACAGATGCCTTGACCAAGTCAGAAGTCACGGCGAGGCCAATGTGGAGGCTGAACTCAGGAGTTCCTTCACTTACTTAAACACAAGAAACTGCTGACTTGATTTATTATGAACACCTTCTGTCCCGTGTGGTCGCGCTTTAATTGTCTCTGCGTTTTCAAAGAAGCACTGTTAAGGCAAACACCATCTGTAATGCACCTTGGTACATGTTTGACCTGCCAAGTAGTGCTGGCTGTCAGAATAATAGGGTAACACAGGAGCTCATTACAGAGGGCCTGACTTCTGCATCACAACAACGAAAAGCAAAATACTGGCCTCCAACTATCATGAAAATACAATTTTCAAGTTAAACAACTGGCGCACCCCATTCTGCCACTTTTATAGTGGTGCACTTTCTTTTCTCCATAAAAGCCCAATTGCGTAATGTCTTGTGATTATGTGTCTTTATGTGCTTGATGCTGAGGTATCCCTCATTTTTCCCTTATGTATACCACGCATCTTATTTCCTTCTTTTTTCACTACCTCTCATCTAACCCGTCTTCCCCCCTGATTGTTTGTGTATGATCGGAGGACTTGTACATGTGCAATGACGAAGTTGAAAAGTCATGTAACGTGACTTTTGCTAAATGGGATGTTTTTGATAAAGACTAAATCACTCGCTGCTCTTGACTGAAGGACATTGAAGTTTAGTTCTTCTAGTGAAGACTATGCTGGTTTTATGTCATATTTGATTATTTTTGTAGCAGGCTGTTTACTGAATACTCTGCTTTAAGTCTAGAGTTTGTTTTAATTGTTTCCATTCCATTGTATTTGTACTTTTTGTTTTATTACTGACAGTTTAATAACTTTGAGAACTTTGTGTGTTAGTTTTCACTAATATTATCTACTTTAGTACTGTTTTGTGGTATTGAGAATTAAGTCTCTAAAGTCTAGGCAATTCCAGTAGAAGTCTGGTAAGAAAGTAAGAAATTGACTAAATATCTTCATGGAGCATGATCTTTACTTACTATCCTAGGATACTAGGATTTTTTTTTTTACCCATACAATGCATTTTTGGCTATTGCTACAAATACACCCCAGCGGCTTAAGACTGGTTTTGTGGTCCAGGGTCACATTTGATATACCGCATCTTTAAATGAATCGCTCAACGTTTTAGGTCCACTAATAATCGTGTTGAATAATCAAGATTACAATATCACAATTACGAATGGATTAAATATCAAACCAAGCAGCATTTTAAAAATACATTCGCCATCAGAAACAGGACTAATCTATTGCAGTGACATCCACAAACACGTGTGGTGTACCTCCGCTTTGAGCTGCTCTCCACCTGTCATGGCCTCCAGCTGCTCCACAGTCATTTCATCCGTGATCTCAATCCCTGCCATCTTCTGCACCACCTCCTTCAGGATCAGCAGGTCAAAACTGGCACAACAGAAACAGAAATGATTAAAGACCTTGCATAAAAGCAAAGCTGCTCTTCAGGATGACACTGAATAAAGGAAATTAAACAGCTGGTATAATGTCCTCAAACACATCAGATCCTCATTTGCAACTGTGGTGTATATTTTGGTTAGAGAAAAGAAAAGGACGTGACATGTGGCCAGGTATGGTTTCCCATGTGAATTTGTGCTCCGCATTTGACCCATCCATGTACACACACACAGCAGTGAGAAGTGAACGACCACGCACACACACACACACACGCCCGGAGCAGCCGGTGCCGTCTCAAGGGTCTCACACCTCAGACGGTGCTCTGATTACTCACTCCCTCCACCTACAATCCCTGCTGGACCTGGGACTCGAATCCGTGACCTTTGGGTTACAGGTCCGTTTCTCTATCCATTAGGCCGCCAAAATGGAGACTACTTTGCTATGCTAATTACAAAGAACAACAATTTACCTGCACAGGCACACTTTAATTTAACCTCTCGGCTTGATTATTTTCACATTCAGACAAAAATCATTTACTGATGAGAAATCAACCCCCCACTGAAAAAGTCACTGTCAGTCAAATCTATTATTTAACATGAATGCAGCTGTAAACGAGCTTCATATGTGTGCAGCTCAACCCAGATCTCAGTAAGTGCGGGTCCATTCTCCGTCCGTCGACGAGGGCTTTAACTGCCTACCTACACACATCTCTCTGGAGTGTTGAAGGATATAACCCACACTGCTGCTGTTTACACACATATATGCAGAACAGCCTTGTATACAGCTGTGCAGAGAAATATACAGTCCTCTTCAGAGAAACGCATCACTTTAATTGACAATTGCTGTATATTAAATATATTGGGCATGTGGACTAGTGAGAACCAGTGTAGCAAACACAGCAGAGTCCTAAACAAAGACTGCGCAAACATTCTGGCAACATTGATCTCACATGCACTGTTTTTCTGACCTTTCTGGAGTTGTCTCGCTGTCAGTGGATGGTCTGAGAGCTCTTGGATTGAATCAAAAATACCTTATTTTGTGCTCCAAAGAAGAACGAAGAGTTTGGAAAAGTAAAGACAGAATTTTTATTTTGGGGTAATCTTTTTGGGAAAATCCAAAATTAATATAGTTTTTGTACACTAGTATTGCCCGTGGTAAGCCGTTTCACTCAACATAAGTTTACACATTCTACAAGAAAAAATAATAGCACAATACACACCCCATTGTGTTAACTTTACGAATGCTTGATACTAGTGCTGCACGATTAATCATATCGCAATAGTGATGTCAGCCTACGCGATTACATTACAGCAAATGTTGCGATTATATTAAATAAACAAATGCATTCGTGGACGTAACAAGACATTCGTTCTTGCGTTCACACCAGACGTGAATGAAGCGTTTACTTGTTAAGTCAACGCAAAGACGCAATTCCCGTGAATGAAGCACACGTTAAACACTCCGGCTTCACACTGCGAACACACAAGCAGCAGCAGGCTATGGACAAGCTCCGCCCCCGTGCGCTCTCATCCGTTAACATGGGCTGCTCGCGCCCTGCTGACGCGCGCTGTGTGAAACCGTGTTCAAGCGTCCAAGCACACGCGAATAGCGAGATACATTCGCCCAAGTCACCTCAGGTGTGAACGCACTTCTATCAAAGAGGGATTCGAGGAAATGATTGGCGCACTGGACTAGAGATACCAAAAGAAACACACTAAGTATGTGTTACATCCTGCTGAACATGTACAAATATAAAAATGGGTATTTGTTTATTTATCTGTACTTTTGACTTTTTAATTTTATTTTAAAATTAAATTGAACGTAATTTAATACAGTACTGTAAAGATGTTACCGTTATTTAATTTTGTACAGTTTAGTTGTAATTAGTTGTTTCTAGATTGCACTGTATACTGTAACAACACTGAAATCTGTATTTCTCAGCTGAGATAGTCATCTGTGTGTGCAGATGTTGAGTCAAACCACTTATATATTGTATGGCAATTTTGACCTTAATAATCGCAATCGCACATTTTTCCCAAATCGTGCAGCCCTACTTGATACGGTGTATTTTACTTTGATGATGCACTATTTCGTGACAGCTGTTCATGTTCTGAGCAGTTAACGGTGTAGTAATAACAGTTTTATTAAAGTGCAGGGCAAAAACACCACAGCGTCTCTTTGAAGGGCAGGTCAGGATCTAAACATCAAAAATGTTAGCATACCTCTTGCCCGCTTTCAGCTGGTTGGTCACATACTGCAGAAGACCAGCTAACTCAATGGGATATTTTCTGAAAACTGCTCCACAAAGACTAGCGAGACCTAGGGAAAGAGGGGGTGACAAAAGCAAAATATTATCATAAGAATGAGCATTAGAATTCGTACGAGGGCAAGTCAAGAATGTCACGCATTTGCGCTCCAAATTGCTTTCCGGTCACACTCTAGCAGCAGGGTCAAACCATTTCAAGAAATGACATTTAACGTCCATTAGGATGCCAGGCAGAAGTTCAATTTATTCGGCTTCTCGACACATCGAAGAGACGTTTTAAAGGAAACGTGGCACTCACTCTGCAGCCATGATGAAATGGTCGTGTCATCGTGTTTCATCTTCTCTTTCTCTGGGTTGGCTAAAGCTTCAATAATGCAATCTGCCCACACGGTCAAGGACTCAAACACACCACGTCTCGCGCTTTAAAGATAACACACCCGCTGTAAGCGGCAGACGCTCTTCAGACTATTACTCATACAGACAGCCATTGTTTTGGCATGTTCAAAAGAAAATTAACAGTTGATTTTCCTCCGCTGCTCTCCCAAACTGCAGAAATGCTTTTCTCCTTCATTTAAAACACACAAAGCTGTCAGCTTTAGTGATGATGATGATGATGATGATGAAGTCAAGGTGAGCGATTACATGCTATTTTAATCACGCGCAAATTACTGGAGTTTGGAGGAGATCAGCAAGTTCCTGGGAGAGCTGTTATTAGTGGAGGGGGAAGATTATTATACAGTGGGAGTGTAATTATAACAGCCGTCTGAAAGGATACAGGCCAGCACATCATAGTTGAGAGAGGTGAGGTATTTGAGAGAATCCACCACGGGAGTTATGAGGTTATCGTACCACTGGATCTGAGACAGAATCTGAAAGAAAAAAAAAAAAAAAAAAAACGATTACATTCACTAACCTAACAACAACGGACTCACTCCTTCTACATACAGGTGCCATACTCTACTAAGACATCTGAGACCAGACTCAAATCAGAGATGATGCTAAATAAAAACCAGATAATAAAGTTTGTAGGCAAACTTTCAACTTTCTAGCTAGGCTTTTTCAAAGCCAACATGAAGTAGTTTCTAGAAATCATGCTTCGGGTTTAAAAAGTTTGAAAAGTTAAGTTCGAGTTCAGTCTAAAATAGTCAGATTATAGATAGACAGGTGATTAGCATGTTGTTAGCATGATTAGCAAATCAGTAGCCTATTGCTAATATGATTAGTATGTTACTGGAATGTTGTTAACATGATTAGCAAGTTAGTAGCAAGTTGTTAGCATGATTAGCAAGTTACTAGCATATAGCTAGCGTGATTAACGTTTTCCTAACATGATTAGCAAGTTACTAGCATGTTGCTAGCATGATTACATGTAACTAGCACGTTGCTAGCAAGATTAGCGAGTTACTAGCATCCTGCTAGCATGAGTAGCATGTTACTAGCATGTTGCTATCAAGATTAGCAAGTTACTAGCATGTTGCTAGTATGATTCTAGCTTGATTGGCCAGTTACTAGCACGCTGCTAAGTAAATTCACTAAACATTGGTAATGCGTCGTATTTTCCAAGTCAATTGAAAACAGTGCAAGACTAGATTGCATTCATTTGTAGTAGATTTGATCATGATTGCTACACTTTATTTTACAGTCCTGTTTCTCATGTACATAATATGTACTTTTTGTAGCAATTACAATAACCAGGTACTAAACCTGAATCTACCCCTACCCCATGATACCACTGTGTTTTGTCGAAGGAGCCAGCTTACTAAAATACATGATGGCTGTCGCGTTCAATACTAATACTAATCCTATTTCCCTGTTCATATACAATAATACTTTGCTCAGTTAGACCAGAGACATTCATCTAGCAAACAGAATCCATTTTGATTTGATGTTGTACTGTGGCGAGTGTTTGTCCGTTCAGAGGCAGCAGCATCAGTCAGTGGCCTCTCTCTCGGGGAACATTTATAAAATGTGGAAAGGCAGTCCTCTGTCAGCGACCGACTAACACAGCCTTCATTAGAACTCCTCTCCGTCTTTTATTTCACCGCCGAATCTTCTGAATTTTTCAGAAATGCTAATGAATTCAAAGCCTTGCAGACGTCAGCCACTTCCAAGCCTTTCCTTCTCGGTACATGAGAGCAAAACTTGTGGAGTCTCTCATCGGTGAAGAAGTGCACAGCATGAACGGTGACAGCGGAACCGCTTCTTCAGAACGAATCCAGCAGAAAGAAGCATCCCGATGAAAGCTTTCTGGCTCACATGAAGATCTGTCAGCCGCAGTCGGCCCAGTCATGAATTTCTTACATTCGATGGACATGAATGCGATTACCGAGAGCCCGCTGACTAATACAGCATAAATTTAGCCTTGTGCTCATGCTCTCGTTCTGATGTTGGGCATTAGGCCACAGGTCTGAGCTTGTATGTGTGCTTTTTAATCTCAGGAGCAATGAAAATTGATGGCACACCGCAGATTATAAAGTAGCCCATTAGTCTAGCGGACCATTATGGCCGTCACAAGCAATAAAATACTCACATAATCAAAGAGAATGGTGGGGTTACTGTGGCTTAACTTTCCGATCTGCCTTCCTGAGGGCTTCACGTTCTCCTTAGTCAGTCGCCTGGGGGAAAGAAAAAAGCCAGAGAGGTGGTGAAAAAAAGAAAAGTGCCACGGACACACCAAACCGGACAATTAATTACCCAAGGCTGATGATACACAGGGCCAATTTGTGCAATTTTGCCAAGCAACGGTTTTTTTTTTGAGCAATGTTGTTTGTGCACTTTTCCCAATGAGAACCAGATCTGGACACTTTAAATCCACTGTGGGCCCCGTGTCTTACCTTGTTGCCTGCTGATGCCAACATTGCTGTGAAACTATGTTGGGATCGACTTTCCTTGCTCATTTACCAGTGACTGTACAGGCCTGCTAGTGCTGAATGAGCAAAAGCATAATATTAAAGGATTGAGCAGCTGACTTTTTTCTCAGATAACTAAGGAAAAATCGATCATGTTTTATTTTAGCGAATCAGTGCATACTTGTCAAGCCATGTGGTGTAAATGCAACATTTATTGGCCAGGTATGCAAAACATAGACTTAGTTAGGGCATCCTTCTTTGAGCGTTGGTTTCGGAAACATTTCAAAATTGCAATGGTTCACTGCATCCGAGGCTTTCAGTTTGAATCATCTTTAAACGGGTAATTGGATGAAAAATCCACTTTTACATGATGTTTGAACTGAAATGTGCCTGCAGGGTGTACATAACTACCTTATGAAGATAAAAATCAACCCAGTGTTGATGGACAGTAGTGTTTTAGCACAGACCTGCCATGACTGGAGTTTTGTTGTTGGATTAATGAACACAGCAGTGGTCATTTTCTCCTGACATCTGAGGTCAGCAGAGCTAATTGTCATTTAAAGTGGCATGCAACAAAATGGCTTCCTGTAAACAGAGCTGATTTTGAAGATGAAAGGGGTGTTTCACATCACCATCTGGAAATTATGCTATACTTACACAAGTATGCTTTATACTTTTAGTATAAAGATCCTAAAGAATCATAACTTGTGGCAAATGGGTATCCGATGACTCTTTTAATGCTTATGCATGTATAAAACTAACATGTAAATGATATTTAATTGTCCCTAATCGGGTCCGTCTGACAGACAGCTCACACCAAGGGTAATAATAAAGCGGAAATTGGTGCATTAAATTTTCATTTGAATGAATGGCTTTTATTGCATCAATAAAGTTTGTGTCGTCCGCAAAAAGAACAAAACGTACAATTTTTGATTCCTCACAGAGATCGTTGATGTATAAAGTAAATAACTTCGGTCCCAGCACAGAGCCTTGAGGGACTCCACACTGCATTGTGTTCAACTTAGATTTACGGCCCATATACTCCATATATTGTTGTCTATTTTCTAAATAACTAATAATCCAATTGAATACTTCACCTCTAATTCCATAAGTCTGTAATTTAGATATCAATATACCATGATCGAGAGTATCAAAAGCCTTTTTAAGATCAATAAAAACTCCAACTGTGTAATGTCCCAATTCTGTAATAATGTCCTCTGTGATTTTCATCAAAGCCATAGCTGTTGAACGAGTGCTTCGAAACCCAAACTGATTATCATGCATCAAGGAATGTTTTTCAAGAAAATAATCCATTTATTTAACGAAAAGCTTCTCCAAAACTTTTGAAAATTGAGAAAGCAAGGATATAGGCCTGTAATTTGTAAGACTATGTCTTATGACTATGCATTGAAAGACATGAATTTTAATGGTCTAGTAATACAACATATAGTTTCTTTGACAACACGATTTTTATAGGTTAGTTTTCTTGAAAGTACACCACAAAATGTGTCATTAATTACTAATCCTCATGTCGTTTCAAACCCGTAAGACCTTCATTCATACTCGGAACACAAATTAAGATATTTTTGATGAAATCGTGCGGCCATTTTTTACCCTCCATAGACATGACAAAACTGAAATGTTCCCAGCTCCCGTTCGAGGGAAAGCACGCACATGAGTGTAATTAAAGCGCTGTTTATGCTCAGGGGAAAGCGTACGCATGTGTTGTTGTGACGCACTCTAAAATGGTGGCAGACGTAATTCAGGGAAGTACAATGGTTGAGAAAAATGTGTTCTTTGTGCAAAAAAAGAAGCGCTAAATCACGGATGTCACATGGACCATGTTGTGTGTTTTCCTGAAGATGAACGAAGGTCTTATGTGATTGGAACAGCATGAGGGCGATTAATTAATGAATTTTAATGTATCAAATACCTAATGACAAACTCATTGTCGACTTCTTGTTAACATGGCCTCCCAGCGTTGGGAATACTGGAATTTCACACGAACCTCGGCATAACAGGCGGCAGACGGGTGTCTCCGCAATCGGTGAGAGCGGACGGCTGTCTGTCCCGTCTCGCTCGTGTTTTATGAGTCTTCCCGCCTCTGCACTGATTTCTTATCGCACATGCCAGCAGGCACATGATGGACTGTCACGTGAAGCGCAGCGCCTCTCGGGCTGTTCTTTATTACGCCGTTAATTGTGAGAGCGGGGGGGCCGTGTTTTCCCGCAGACTAGCAGAGCTGCTTTGTCTGAAGTGTGGCACAAAAGGGCCAATTAAAAAGTCAATTAATAAAGTAGCTGGGGAAAAACACACACACACACACACACACACGAGGAGGAGGGCACAGAGCCAGCGCTGGCATTGTGGAGTTTCCATTCGAGCTGGTGAGCCGACAGGAGCTGCTGACTGCTGAGCCATGACGGTGTCATTGGTCTTAATAAGAGCGCCCTGTGCGTGTGTCTGTCTGTCTGTGTGTGTTCCTGAGCATCACCCATGGCACATCAGGTGGCCTAATTGGTTTGCTTAACCTTCAGAGCACAATGAACAAGCTCTAATGACTTCTTCTGATACTCAGAAGTCTTATAAAGCTCACATGCACAACGAGACATCAGTCATCTCACTAGTACATACTGAACATATTCAAATGTCATGAAAGATGTGGGGTGGGGAGAAAAAAAGATTATATTAGTAAAGATTACTCCAACAAGTATCTGATATCACATCAAGTTCGGAAATGTATGAAGAAAATTAAAAGGACAATCACAGGCCTAATTTGCTCAATGTTACAGTGCCTACATTGTGCGATTTTACCAGCATATCAGCGTTTTTTATTTCTTTCAAATGCTCTACAAAGACATCATTGATGCTGTCTGGAATGCAATTAGATTTATTAGACACGGGAAAATCACAGGCGGCTGCTTTCAAATGCTCATGTGCGCTTTGTGTGTTCACTCTGAAGGGCACTCGTGGCATGAGGCTGCACGCATATTTCTGCAGAGGTTATTTGAATGAAATTAATCTAAGAGTCAGTCGTGTCTTAAAGGATTAAACAGACAGGACATCCGAAATGTCAAAACACATCTGTGCATTAGTGTATAGACTCACATACGTCATCAGTAATAATCAAGTGGCAGAGATGCTCAGAAAAAGAGCACACCCCCCTCAATGAAGTGCACGGAGCACTCCTGGATTTTGTAGAGTGCGTCTCTTCGCGCTGCTGAATGAAGCGCTACTCCTCCGTGTTTCTGGCTCAGTGCTCACACATCCTCCGCAGCAGCACTGCAGTCGCACACACTCCGCCAGTGTCTGACTGCTCACAGCACACACACACAGTCACGTAAGGCCACCGAATGGAAAATAATGCATGCAACAAATGGCTTCCAAAGGGTCAAACTCAGCCAAAACTGTATAGTTAATGCTTTCAATTAACATAGTCACGGCATGTTAAACTAAATGTGTTTATAGGTTAACTGAAGCTGTGGTTTATATATTTATTTAGAATATTAATTATATGAATATAAAATGTAAATACTTTCTAAATATAATGTATTCTAAATGTATTTTTCTTTTTTAATTTTCATTAATATATATATACACACACACATACACACACACACACATCTATCTTTCTATAAATATGTAACTTTAATAAATGTTTAGAATTACTAATATTTTGGCCTTTGGAAGTCTATTTAGATTTAAATGTTTAGGATAAACATGGCACAATTTTGTTGCAAACACAGCCTCTTTCATTGCGAGCTCCCACATTCAAGGCTGCATCCTCACATCGAGCTCAACAAACATTTGTTTTCCTCACACGACTCCAATCATGCTAGCTCCTCTCTGTCCTCGACATGGCGTCCTTCAGATTTCTGCAGCCTCAGGCTACAGCATCGATTAAAACTACTAACCAGAAAAAAATAAAAGGCAAACCAGAAAAATAAGCATGACGAAAAGTATACATGTTGGATTAAAAAATAAAAAAATGTTATGCTGCACTTGTAAAATCTAACCTTAGTCTAGTCCAGACGTATTCATCAACGCAGCACTTGAAAAACACAAAACTACCTGCACAAGCTACAAACAGCATCCAATGAGAGACTAAACGGTTGAGAGCAGTCTGACACATGCGAGGGCTCGACTTGGCCCGTTTGACAGGCGACCTTGAGCTTCCCTCTCTTTCTCCCTGAACACTTTTGACGTGTTTAGCCTCAGCTCATTCTCCGCTCACTCCCTCTCCATCCAATTATCTGCCAAAATATCATCATTTATTCAACACACTTGAAAAGAAAGCAAAGAATCTGATGCAGCAATTCTGCAAGCCCTTTCAAAGAGCTCATCTATATGCACAGGGGACCGAACACACACACACACAAGTAAACCCTGTTCAAGGAGAACTGCCTCAAAGGTCGCGCTGATGTAACATCCTAAATCTACAGAATTCTGATTTTATACATACTATTTAAACAATCTTCATCTGAAGAAATCAAACTACACTACCCATAATTCTGTGAGGAGACCTACCAATAAGAGCTGTTACCATAGAAACAGAGATTTCAGCAATTTCCTCAGCAGCTAGGATCCAGAAGTTAGGTTTCCATTATTTCCTCACCTTCTATAGTCTCTATACAGTTCCTTTGCAAGCTTTTGTGCAGCACTTCTATTGTGTTACAAAGAAAGAAATAGATTTATGATTAGTTCAGCATTTATGAGTAAATGATTCTTTTAATGCGGGATGTTTTAGCATTAGAGTGCAAGAAAAAGTGACAATAAAATGCATTAAAAAGTTCCATTACATTCGCAGGGCTTCAAGGACTGGGCTACAATGTAAGGGTCTTGCATCTTCGAGCGTTCACTAATAAACTTTTTATACCAAAATACTTTTTTTGCTGACGTGACCTTTTAAAAAAAATCCTTAAGCTGATTTGTTGCCAAAAACATTTCTGATTATTAATAAATAGTTTTGTGAAAACTGACATTTTTATTAAAAAAGCTCAAAAGTGTTTATATAAGGTTCTTGATGAAGTTCTTTGAAGTATTTGTTTGTAATTAATTCAAAACATACTACTTTCTTTAAAGCAGTCACACAAACCCAGTTTCCCACAAGCTAATATGATTCTTTAGGGTCTTAAATGGAAAGGTTGTAATATAGATTGTTTTAAAAACCTAATTTTACCCTGTCATAAACAGCTCTTAAGAAACCACTCAGTTCTGTGTACTTCCCCTTTAAATCTTCACGAGCTCCGCTGACTCCGCCCCCTCTTTTCAGAGGCGCTCTAGGAGGATCTTTTTTTAGCCATATTAATAGTGAAACTTGCTAATTATGCTAATGCTAATATTATTATTTATTATAAAGGCGATTTGATTATTTGCAAAGATTCATTAAAAGACGTTATTCTCACTGCTTCTGTAGGTGAGGCTGGATCATGAATGATTTCGGTTGATCAAGGGCGTAACATTAACGTTAATCCTCTGCGTCTATAGTCTCTCAGACGTCGGGAGTAAATCACTACTGCTCTGTTCATTAATACATTCAACAACAAAACACCTCACCTCTGCGTCTCGGTCTGAGGTAAGACACCAGTTCTGTCTGTGTGACACGCTGCTGTCAATCAACTATTATGGGAGTGGCCTCTGTCTGTGTGACGCCACACCGACATGCATTTGAGAATGGCTTGATTTCAGAAGGGGCAACTGTGGATCTTTATCATCGTAGGGTGGTTTCCAAACAGCTTGAAAAAGTGCATGAAGTCTAAATTCAGAATTAATCTAGACGATCCACTACGAACTAGGAGTGCTTCTCACTACACGCCAAATATGCTCCGTTACAGGATTATAATGCAGAAGCTTATTTAAGTAGCTCCCAGAAGCATCTAGATTCAGAGAGAAAGTAAACTTACTTCATGATGTATTTGGCTCTGTCTACCGTCTGAGCCTTGATCTTCACCAGGAGTGGATGATTGCCGTACGTCTCATTCTTCCACTGCCCATAGAGGCGATACCTAATTACACAACACCGAGATGCGTGTAAGATAATGAAAATATACATCACGCTCATCAAGGCATTCTGACAGAGATTAGATGTGTATACGGAGGGAATAAGCATGCAGCTTCATATTCTTCAGCTGGTATATGATCACACACAACAATCATTTGATATAACCACTCCCGTGATAAAACAGCCCATAATGTTACGCAGTCTGAATACAGACCGGCGAGCAGTAAACCCACATCTGCAGTTCACCCAATACAACACAATTATGGAACGCAGATGTATGGAATTCTTTCGTCTGCTGCACACAAAAGATATTTTGATACGTGTAACCAAACAAAATATACTATTAGTCTAAGTGCTAAGGAAGTCAATGGGGACTGATTGGTTGTCCACATCCTTCATTATATGTTCTCCTGTGCAGACACGTGTGTCAATCATAGGCTGAGGCCCCTTAATAAATCTGAAACCAACGAAATATTGCATGTATAAACAACATTGTTAGAAAGTAAGTAGCGACTCTTAATACTAATTGTACATTTATTACAGACCTGGAAATAAGCCTTGCTATTTATGCGGCATGAGCTCAAAACCTTACCAATTTAGTCATTAGCTTAATGCAATTAACTTTGTAATTTAATTTATTCCATAAATCTTATGTGTCAGATGAGTGCACAGCCATTTTTAGAATATTGTCTCTTAACTTGTTTTCTGGTAACTCAGCATCGCTGTTAAAGAGGATTTATTTATTGTGCATCTTTCTAAAGTTATCGAAAGCATTGTAACGCTAGAAGTGGATGTCATAAATGTCAAAAGACCAGAAACAACAAGCCGGAAAACAAACGCAGTGCTAAAAAGAGGTCTATATCATTTATTTTTCATGCAGAGCAGAAAGACCTATAGGTTAAGACAAAGTGATGAGCTGACGTCACCTGTGCTGGTAAGGGAAGAGTTTGAAGAAGCCCCAGAGCTCCTCGGACATGCAGGCGTTGCACTCCATGAGCGAGAGAGACGGTAACAACACCTGATCAGCAATGCTGAGAAAACAGCTCAGCAGAGAGTCCTGCCAGAGACAAAGACATGTCCAGCGTTTCATATACATCCACCTGTCACAGCCATCTAAATACAAAACACTCACAGCTGCTGGAAATGGCTTTAAATCCCTCGAGAAAAATACAGTTCGTAGCAGCTTAATTTAGAACTGCTTAAAAAAAAAAAAAATCAGTAGTTTGGATTAATCTAAATTGGGTGAAAAAAAAAAAAAAAAAAAGTCAAATACGCTTTACCATGAAAGCTGATCTTCTAATTTAGCCCCCCAAAAAAATAAATAAATAAAACAGAAACCCATTCTTCATACAACTTTACACTCCCACTCAGGACTATCCATGACTCACCATTTTGTCCTTGGTGTCTTGCCTGCTTTCACTTTGGTACTGAAAGAGAGAGAGAGAGAGAGAGAGAGAGACACAGTGATCAAGAGAGGCTAACAAACAATAAAGTGAGACTACAGAAATCACACAGGTTACATTAAAATGAACCGAGGCCATTATATTCTCTGCCTACCAAAAAACAATATTGAGAACAATGGAGAAAGTCCATCTACTTGGCTATCAAAGTAGAATAAAGGGCTACACCACATACCACTATCATACAGCCAGCACAGAGTTAAGATCACAGCCGAAACATCATCCGAACATATTCTCCTAAATAGTGTTTATCACCAAGTTACTTGTGTTACGGCTAGTGGCTTCCTCTCAAGGGTTTGCTCAATGAGTCAGTCCTCACCTCTTTCATGAAACTCTTGCCCAGTCGCACGACCTTGGCAAACAGGATGGGGTCGTGAGACAGATGAGGGCCCAGGTAGCACAGCATGGTGAAGACGTCCCTGGAGAGATCATCAAAGCTTTCGGCGGGCCGCAGCGCCTGTTTGTTCCGCAGTGGCGTCATCAAACCGCCTTTCGCACCTTTGGGGACTCCAGCCCTAAAAATACAGGACGCTCAAAGAGTTCAACACACAGTCTGAATCTCTCTGGTGTCTTCTGTCCCAGCTCAAATCATGTCTCGTGTGTATGAGAGAGGAAATCTGGAGATGTTAAAACTACAGTAGTCAACATTTGAAGTGGAAGATGTTAACTACCATTCAGTGCATTCATTTACAAACCCACACTCTTAACATTGTCGGATTCTCATCCTACAATCCTGAAGTACTTATGCCCGTAATGACAAGGTAAATGTGGAAAAAATGAACATTTAAAAGCAGAACAATTATTCCCCTTTTTCATTCAAGTCCCATGTGTCCCTGAAAAGAAGGTGTCTGTGAGGTTTCAGCTTAAAATTCCACACAGATCTGTTAAACAGGCTGTTTTTGTGATTGACTCTTTAAATGCAAATGCGCTGCTGTTCGGCAAACCCTTTCACGGACAGGACTGCAACTAGTACTTCCAGCAAAAATCTCTTTATGTCTATCACGCTGAAATCACAAGTTTTAAACTTCTGATACTGATCCTTTCTAGTGATTACTGAACTGAGCTAGACAATGACGTCTCTGAATGAAATGCCTTTAACTGAAAGTTGAATGTTTAATCATGTCTTATGCATTACTGACACTCTGTTCTCCAATTTGATAATTCTGTATTGTTAAGAGCGCTATTTAAATAAAGCTGACTTGACCTGATTGAGTGTACACATCCGAAGCACAGAAAGAGTCATGTGCATTTCATCAGGAAAGCTGGTTCTTTGATTAGCAGTTCATCTCAATCAGCTGTTTTTAAAATGTGTGGCAGGGGATGCATAGAGCACTACGCAATATCGTTTTCAAAATCAGAAGAGATTCGTTTCCAATTTCGAACGTGAAATTGCGTAGCTCGTCAGTGATCTACGGCTCTGAAATGGCATGTTTATATTAGATCTGAGTGGCATCAGTGTAATTTGTAGATAAAACAATAAACCCGCTGCTCTTGTCTCTTCTGAGGATGGGATTTAAACAGCGTTGTGTGCTCATCAGTGCAGCCAAAAACAGAACAGTTAGCATGTCTGGCTTGAACCATCAGCGTTGCATTAGAACTGGTGCACTGTTGGTGCTGGTGAAAACACAATGCGTTGCAGATTCACTTCTTATAAGAAGTTCCCTTATCTACATCACTGGGAGCACAATCTTTTGCATACATAAAAGCGGACACCAAGCACTGTAACAGGCCGAGGACAGAGCGTGCATCTGAACGGCGTACCTGCGGTAGACCGGCTCCACGATCAGGTGGAGAAGTTGGCACAGCGCGATGGCGATGGCCTTGTGGGAGGTGGAGTAGAAAGCTGGCATCTGATCCATGATGCTCTGAGCGTGCTGCCAGTCACCGATCCTCAGCAGCGCCTCCAGCAGCCCCAGCTTCTGGTTATCAGGAGGCTGACATGAGAGGAGAGACAGATTAGAGGAGCGGAGGACACACCTCCACATACGGCATCATTACACGCTCTTCTGTTCATTATCTCTTCTGCCGCGGAGTCTGAGGGGATTCTTATCTTCAGAGACAGATGACACACACACACCATCTGTGTTGTTTCGTACAGCCTACAAGTCACACTAATGCAAAGCAACAACAACCGTCAGTTATTCATACAGAAGTTTTGAATCATTTATGAATTCAACGTCATGCCCAATTTTCTCAGAGAACCATAAGTGCACAGTAAAAGCACGAGACCTCATGAAACTATACGCACACTAGAGCCTGACCGATTTATCGGCATTTTCCAAACTATCGGTATCGGTATTTATAAACGACCAATAAATCAATATTTCAAAAATAAAATCAAAACGGACTAAACACCCTTACTGGTAACTTTGATTTGGTTGGTATTTTTGTTCGAAGGACTTTAAAGTGTCATATCTAAAGTTTCTATTTTTATACATTTTATTTATCAGAACTTTAATATATTTTGATGTTCCTCACTTCTGTTGTGACAATAAAAGAAACCCGTTTCTATTTAAAATGCATTATTATATTATGTTAGTTACAACTCAGAAATATCAGATTTTAAAAAAACCAACAAGTAATTGTATCGGCCTTCAAAACCCTTTATCGGTCGGGCTCTAATGCGCACGCATATAAAATTACACTTCATTAGGAATAAACAAACACTAGTAATTTAATCTGTCCTTGTGCAATGTGCTTTTGAACACACTCCTTTATTAGCTAAATAGCAATATTCAATTTAAAAACTAACAATTGTTTTTCATTTTTCATTCAATTTTTTAATGTAATTAAAACGAAACCATCACAAGACTTGTTTGATTTAAAGAAACGAACACAATCAAAAGCTGTCGCTGCCTTATAGACCGCTACCATTCGAATGCATTCTTAATATAAACTTTGTACTGGTGCTTCTGATATTCAAGACCAAACAGAATTAAAAACGCTTCAGTGTAACATCTAGATCCAACCTTTTTATATACCAATGTATACTGTGCACTGAAAGATGGCTGCCCTTATGCGTATCAACTATTTACTATTAAATAATGATTTGAAGCAAGATTGGTTTTAATTCTAATTAAACATTATTATTATTATTGTGCTATTTCTCAGGATGTTAAAGCTCTAAGTCAACCCATTAACTTAGTAAACAGCATGACTAAACTGCAGCTTATCTCTGCTTCTGAAAGTGCATTTTGTAGAGGCAGAGTTCCTGAGTGCATGCTGAGTGTCTGTACATGCGCTGCTGTAATCGAGCGTCTGATCAGCCCCGCAAAAGCATTTATGTAACGCTGACATTTACATGCATTTATACCATTACATCATAAATCATTCTAAAAAGCATGTCAGCTCAGAAAATGAATTGAATTTAAAGCTGAAATAAAATTAACTCTAATAAGAACTGTTGCCTTAGCAACACAACTAAAATAAACTGATAAAATGAAATAAAATAATAAAATGACTAAAACTAAAGCAACTATTGTTAAATAATTAACATGATTATTGGTGGATGAAGTATTCCTTTAATAAATGAACAGTCATTTTTCACATTTCTGTCTGGTGCTTCAGTTTTCAATTAATGAACACGCTACAGCACAAACAAGTTACCTTCTCATTCTTTTCTTCTTCCTTCTCCTTTTCCTTGTCCTCTGTCTTTTCGGAGGGGACGACCACCATGGTGAGTTTGCGGGCGATCTGTTTGGCCTCCAGGATCTCTCTCTTGTGCTCTTCCACAATGTTGGAATCCAGTGGAAGGAGCTGCATGAAGACATTAGTTGTGCTGAATAATGGTTAAAATTATAATAGCCCCTTTTTTAAACTTAGTAACAACTCTCTACAAAAACTAATAAATAGAAATACATAAAAAAATAGAAATAAATAAGGTCGAGGTGCAGATGTTGCATAAATTGCATTTATATGGTAACCTCGGTTTAAAAAAATACATAATTATGACAGTGGCGGCTACTGGTCTGTCAAATAGGGGAAGCTCATTTTCAGTCTACATCATAAAATTGTCTATTAGTTTAAAAGTAAATTCTGCCCTACGTTCCTTTTCCAGAAAATGGTCTGTGACCCTGTCGTACCAACTAGGCGTCTTTTCCAGTGACTGAATGAACAATCTAAAAAAAATGTTAAACTCTGTAAAAGTGAAACAAGGAATGTGGTGTATAATTGTGTGAAGTGTATGATGAAAATCAAGCAATTTCACAAAGCAAATATAAAGAAATAGCTTGGAGCAGTTTTTATTTCGACTGAACTTGAGAAATCCGCGATGGGACCGAGCGATTCTGAACGAGCTTGTCTTTGAGATGAACGTTTTCTAACGCATTTTTAGTCAATAAAATGTTAATACAATAGTATTCATTTTAATAGTATTAATAGTAATAATATTAATTTTGTGACATTATAGGAGTGGCAGAGATCGCCATCGATTTATTAGAGTTGATCACTGAGGAAGTCAGATTGGCAGAGTGAATGTGGCCGTCTTCCTCATTCATTGGAGCAGAACCTCTCAATGGAGAGCGCTAAACGTGCATGTTTGTCAGTGGTTTCAGATCAGTGTGTGTAAAAGTCGCCAGGCTAAAGATAAACTAGAACACAAACGTGTCCCTTTGAAAGAAAAGCTATGGAGGAGGATTTCAACTCTTGACATTTGCATGGAAGGGTATTGTGACTTCATTTCACACATTCACATTTTTCCCTCAGAATCGTAAGAAATAACACCCATTGTGAGAAAACAAGTGACATAAATTTGCGATCCTGAGAAATAACTTCACAACTGCGAGCTGTAAACTGCTCATTCTTGTTAATGAGATAAACACTACTATCATCTCAGTTGGCATCAATGGGTCACAATGACCAAAACCGGGCTTAACTAACAGCCACTACTGGACACAAATCAGAGCGTGACAGCAACAAGACCACCCAGAACTCATTCCACTTGTCGTGTGTAGCTACTGACGACTCTCTCAAGCATGACACACATTTAACCCTAGCATTAGAACGCTGATGCAGATTTGGTGACTGCACTTTCGGCACTAAATAGCATTAAAGCAAGCATGACATTCTGTTCTGAGCTGCTCGATTGATGCTTCAACCACTAAAGATCTTAAACGCTGTAAAATTCTCACCTATTGGATGAACTTTTCAATGTTGTAACTCCTGTGTGAATTATCTACTGAATGTATTCAGCCAAGAACGCCGTTTACTGCGTAGTTCGATGAAGACTATGGTTGCTATGGTTATCACTGTCAATCATCACAGAGAGGTAATTTACTCATGCATTTAAATGCAGTCATAAGAGTATGTGTTGCCCTTGGCCAGCTTAGCAGCATGAAAAATTTAACTTATTCAAATTGTGAGAGTTAAAGCAGGCAAAGAACATTCTGCACAGAAGAAAGTCAAGGAAGCTAATCGCACTCTCAAGTTGTGTTCTGTTTTAAGGAAAGGATTCATAAGTGGGTCACTGCACAAAATCAACGCCTTTTTCTACTTGGAAAAATTAAATGTGCAATATTTAATCCCATTCACTAAATCAAGAAACTGTATTGTGTCAATTGTGACTAATTTCTCACCTCATGTTTTGGTATTTTTCTCAGCCCTGTTACCTACACAAGCGTTGCTGGATACTAGAGTTTAATTCAAACTCATATGCCACTGAAAGAAATGAGCATTAGCTCAACACCAAGGGTGCCCTTTAAAATGTTTCAGTTTGACATCGGCAAACTTCAAAAACCTAATCTGTCAACCCTGTTACTTCAAAATCTAAAGATTTGCCAACAGTCAAGTTCTCAAAAATCACATACTGTACACTCTGAAAAGACTATAATTGTAGATAATTATATCTCATGTACGAAATAATGGTTTCAAATTGTCAACAGGATTGACATTGCACGGTGGCCCCCCTCAGACACGCCTCCTAAACATTATAGAAAGGGGAGAGAAACGTGCCTGTGTTTTAGAAGTAGGAATCCTGGTTGAGAGACGGTGTACAGTAGTTTACAAGCGGGTTTAGATGAGGGTCACAGGGCTGACATGAAATCATCAATGACGTTATATAATTTTGCAGGGACATGTCAAAAACCTTACCCTTACATCAGCATAAATGCAAATTCATTTTTTTAATAGAATATAGAACTTTTTAATGTAATATTTGTTTTTAAATTGCATATTTATTTGTTGCTTCATTCATTCGATTTGATTATTTCCCTTCAACAAAGCCCTTTCAGAAAAAATAATAATGCCATTTTGAAGAGATTTCTTCTGTACTTAAGAGTCTCATCAACCACTGCATAAAAGAGGAATGTCTGCTGATCGAACATAAATCCATCATCCTAACAGTCACTGCACTCCCACTACTCCACCTGACATGACTCTTCCCCTTACATGAACGTAGAGGTCTTCAAGAGCGATGAGGTTGTGTTGAAGAAGAGCTGCAGCGATGTGGTACAGAGATGATGGCGTTTCTCCATTAGGCTCCTGGGGAAGCAAAAAACACCAGATGAGCAGGATTACAGACGGCAACCTCGTCCAAGAGAAGAGCCAACAAACCCAGCTGCCCAATATAATGTTCAGAACGATCACAGCAGATTCCTACTACTTTTGTTCATCTGGGGGGGAAAAAAAGTTATGACAGAAAATTACACTTGACACAGCAGTCATCTTGTAGGAGTCAGTAAATATTACTGTACTATAGCATGAACTAAAACTAAAGGCAGAGTTATCAGAACAGTTGCCATGCCAACTGATATACTCTGCACTGCAGTGACAAATGCTCAGAAACAATGACGGGAAATATTTTGGAAATTTTACCCAGCACTAGCTGTGTTTTAAAAAAAATGAAAGCTGAATACGAGTTTGCGTATTGGAACCATATACCCAGCTGTATGATGGAGCGCACCTGGTGAAACTTGAACTTGAAGCCCAGCATGTGGCAGAGGGTCTGGTGCTCGCACATGTAGGACTTGATAAGAGGGATGAAGAACTCATCGTGTTCAGAGCGACACTCGTACACTTCCAAGATGATGTCCAGCACACGGTTGGGGTCCAGATTGAAACATCCTGAGGACAGAACACCAACGGCATCAGCTCACGATCACTGGCATGACAGCTGGTTTGAGCTCACTCGTGTGATCATAAAGCTTTGTTTTTGGCTCGATAGCCCAGTGACCCAGTTTCATCAGTTATTTGCCCTACTGATTTCACACTATATCATGTATTACACATGTTTTTATTAGCAGCGGCTTGATACCACCGTTTCCAGATCTGATACAGACAGACTTTTAAGATATATCGATTTAGAAAAATGACTCTTCGTTAACTTGTGTGTGTTTGTAAATATGTCTGTCATTAAGACCGGTGTTACAGCACATACTGTACCTATTAATGACTTGATGTTCTCAAGGACGAGGTGGCTGGTGAGATTGCCGGACAGATCCTGCCCAAGCTCCGTGATCAGCTTAGCGTAACCTTCATTCTCCTCGCGCAACAAATTGAACTTCTGCTGTTTGTAACTACGGAGTGAAAGATGGAAGGTTACACCAGAAAATAACTTCTTACGGTCTTCTGAAACTAATGAAGTACATCTGCTGGTCACGGGGCCAGTGCCGCCCTCAGACATTTGGCAGGCTTTTTATAAGACGACATGAAACCAATTAGGCTGAGTGGCACGTAAAGAAGTGTGGTAAGAGAACGGGGGCTTTCAGGCCAGAGTGCTCCGTAATCTTGAAAAAACTCGTTAAGAAAGACCTACACAAAAGCATGAAATTAATCATCATCACGGGAGTTCAGCACGATGCTTTTCATTTACTGCAAAATGAGACATTTCAGAGATCCACAACACCGCGCCAATGTGCAGAAAGCACTGACCCGTGTCTGAAAGAGAACAACAATGAGCTCAGGGTGTGTTATACTCAATCAGCGTCGCAGTTCAACACTTCAGATGCAAAGGACCGCGTACTAAAGTTACAATTTAATTTGCTTTAATACAAGTCATTAAAAATAGCCATGCTGTGCTCTCAGACCCGAGTATGTTTGTCAAATATCAGTTCTGACATATTGATTCAGGATATTTGATATTTGTATTGATATACGATTACCTGCTGTGCTTCTCGCCCTTTCGTTTCTGAGACGGTATATACGGTATATTTCAGAATGATTCACATGGACATCGTTTTCTAGATTTTTGTGGACAGATAGTTACATTTCAATAATAACTCTTATTAGTATTATTACTATTATTATTTAATCCCAGTTAGAGCTCTGAGGAATCTCATACAGGATTAGATTTTTTTTTTGTTATCCAATATTAATATTTTGTAAGGTACAAACCAGTATTATAGATCTTAAATATTACACTTTGCTAAAAATACAAGTTTTAGCTAGTTTTCCTCATTTATTCAACCCCATAAGAAATGATATAATAATAATATAAAAAGCCGAAGTGATTGGCTATGATCCGAATCACCCAGCTCCAAGACGAAATGAAGTATTTCAAAATATAATATCAAAACACAGTTTTATTGTAAGCTCCTGACTGAAGAACTTCAGCAGCTTTAATAAGAATCTATTCTTATGTAACTAATACACTGTTTTTGGCCACAGTTTGTTATTAAAGTTTTTTATGATACCAAAAACTAAATGTAGGCCCTCGTCATTAGTGCACCTCGGTGGCGTCAGGAAAACATGCATTTACAGTAACCCACTGACGGTCTGGTTTTAAGGTATGCAGCGATTAAAGGCTTAACCCAAACCATCAAGACTGTGACGCAGAAACACACAGCAAATATATTCAATATGAACAGCAACAATATGAATAGTTGAGTATTTCTGAGTTGTAACTAACATAATATAATAATGCATTTTAAATAGAAACGGGTTTCTTTTATTGTCACAACAGAACAGAGGAAATATATTAAAGTTCTGATAAATAAAATGTATAAAAATACAAACTTAAGATAACACTTTAAAGTCCTTTAAACAATAAAAACTAAATCAAAGTTACCAGTAAGGGTGTTTAGTCCATTTTGATTTTATTTTTGAAATATTGATTTATCGCTCGTAAATACCGATAGTTTGGATCGGCCTGAACATGTCAAATAACTAACATCAAGAAAAACGCTGTGAAAATATATTGATCAATGTTAGTTCATGTTAATGCATTTAGTAATATTAACCAATTAGACCTTATTATAAAGTGTTACCAAAACCTTTAACGATTTATAGGCATTTTTTCTCCAATATTATCGTTCTACATGTATTTTGTCTGTTTCCCTGTTACATCCATGAGATTATGTAAGATCTGATGGGTGTCATGTCACCGGATGTCATAGGTCAGTATCAAATTTATAAGACCACTTAAATATCATTATTACGTTGTAAATAACGATTAACCTAATTATTATTATTTAAAATCACGCTGTTAGTTCCCTACAAAAGAGATTTTTTCACTGTTTTTATAAATATATAGATTTTTTTTCTAGTGATTAAATACATTTTTAAAGTTTCTCTCCCTCTCTGGGCTTTCATCCGGTTCTCTCAAAGTTCTCCAGGGGGCGCCGCAGAGCCCCTGTGCCACGCCTGGGTCCCAGTCTCTGCGGCATCCTGATGAGTTTTTGAGCATGTTAAAGCCCCGGATCGTCGAGGAAAAATAAAATCCTTAAACCAATAGGGCACTTGTCCTAGTGGCTAAAAAAACAAAACAAAGGCCTATATTGAAGGGCAAGCTGACCGTTTTATAATCGATTCATTAACCACTTCATAATCCCAATCCAATCTTCAGGCAAACGAATATTCACACTACACACACTTCATTCGAGTTCTTTTGCTGCGATTTGCTTAATTCCATTGCCTTATTGAAAGAGAATTGTGGGTAATGCACTGTAAAACTAAATATTGCAAACAGTTTAACGTCGAGAGGACTGAGGCTGCGATATTGTCTAGGTAGTTCGCACAGATGCTTTTTTTAAACCACGAAGCCTAAAAATCTCTTGACTGATTGTATAAGCAAACCACACACTGGTTTAACAAAGGCGGCTGTCTAGGTCGGCGAGATCTGTATACATTCCCAGGGAAAGACACTATCCATCCTACTTAAGATGGCGGGAGCAACAGGAAATGTGACTTACAATAGTTTGGTCTTGATTTTGACAATCTTCTGGTTGAACTGCTGAGCCTGTTTGATCAGCCCCAGAGACTCCAGCGTTTCTGGATCTAATCTCTCCTTCAGCATACCATCAGGAACACAGATCTGAAAACGACAGACAACAACGCCTTTAATTAGATGCTCTTCAGCAACACTGCCGCGGAAGCTCTATCAGGAGGATAAGACTGGTATTAAATTCATCAAAACCATCAGCGCAACACTGCCCACATTCAACCTCCATGGCCTTCAGCTACACTTACATAAGACACTAATAACACTGCATAACAAGTGCGTATTTGCATACTAATCAGGCATACAGTGGTTTAGATGAAAAGAAGAGAACAGGAGCATCGCAGGTCTTGATGAGTCATTACGAATCGTGTTCTGCACCAACGAAGATGCGAAGTGTGCTCCGGTTTGAGGCCTAGCTCAAAAACACACGGTGTCTTGTTTAATTCCAGCACAGCGCTGGAGGTTCGCTCAGGGGAGGAGGGTGGCCCTTTGTGACTACAATTTCATTTTTCACAGGAGGACGGAATTTGGGCCACTCAATACTCTAATGTAGCTAATCTTCAGAGTCAAGGGATCGGCCACCCACTTACGCATGCATGCATGCAAAAAAAAAAAAAAAAGCATTTCATCAGCCGCAGTGTGTGCTGTAGAGACGGGCCAATCGTCTAGAAGTGCATTACTGCCACACAGTGGTCGTGAACACAATCACACGCTGCTCAACTCACCAAACAGGCTCCGACCAGCTGGGTAAAATGATCTCGCTTGTGTTTCTCCTCCAAACAGCCAGTCTCGATATCTGCAAAATCAACAATTACATACGAAGTCAGACGCACATAACATATGAATCAATACTTCATCTGCTGCCATTTTAATTCATGGTTACAGCAATTATTCGAAAGCACACGCTGTTCTTTTCGACAGCCCGTTAAATAAGCTTTGCAACCAGAAATGAATCCAATTGATCTTCGTCAGGGTAGATGCCATTTTCAATTTTACACAGATGTCACTGAGGATGTGGGGGATAGTCTTAGGCTTTACAGAAGCGTGCAAATGCATAAAGGTTTTAGATTGCATGCCATTTTCAAAGCTCACAAATCGTTTTTGTCTACTGATGAACATGGTTCATCAGCTGAACTACTGCCATATTGTTAAACGTCTAGTACTCTTGACGCTGGAATGTCTAACTTCTGTACAATAAAGGCCTATTCACACTGCACTCGCAAGAAAACCCAACAAACGTGTTTGCTGCCGTTTGTCCTTCACAACAGTCATTCCTTAAGTTCACTAGCTCTTATACAACACATTTTATAATAATAAAAGTATTATCACGACTAATACTGCATTCAACCGCACTCTTTATGCGCTTATTTAAACAGGCCGGCAAAATCAACTGACATTTCCAGGCGTCAATGGGTGCCATCAGGCCATGGACAGTAACATCAGAGCTGCATTAACAATTAGAAATTTGCCGTTTATGTTAGAAAGCTCCTCTAGAGGTGGGCACGAATCATTATTGGTGACAGACTCGCATGCGTTGTGTATGATTCAAGAACATCCACGTAACATTAAATTAACATTTAAATCAATCGCACTGGACCTGACAAATGAACAGCAGGGAATTTGATGAGAGCTTCATTAGAAGAGGTTCAGTAAGGCTCCTTCAAATACAGCAGCTGAATTATGCAAACATCTGTCAGAACGGCCATCTACGTGGACACGCGAGTGCAGTTTAATAAGCATGTTCACTCAAGCACGTAACAAAACCGTCTTTCATACAAATGCATCCTGGCTCTACTTCACCAGGACAAATGAGATGACGGCGTCTGGCACACTTCCTTTCATCAGCATTAGCATGTATAAACATACGGCAGGGCTTACCTAATATACAGAAAACATCAGCTAAAATTGAAGACATATCGTCCCGCAGCTCCTGGAAGACAAACACAATTGCTTTTAATGGCACACTGCACAAATATCTACGGCATTTCAATTTCACAGAATTTGAACATCTCCATTTCTCCCGGTGGATATTCCAGTTCACTGGAGGACGGTGGACAGCGCGCTAGATGTAGAGACGTGAAGTGGGTGATCTATCACCGGGCACACTTCAGCTGTGTTTAGAAAGCTAGTTTCATCTGACAGAATGAGATGTCACCGCAAACATCTCGGCAGGACAGACTTCCCGAGGGTGCGGGGCTTGAGGAACTTCACATGGTGTTTGCACGGTAATGTGTCATTTGCGCCAGGAGATTTGGGGAGCTGGGGTACTTCTGTACCGTTTGTTCAGCAGTCAACATAATGTTACCGTACAAAGAGCAAAAAAACTACATCGGTCAAGCTTGGCCAAACTCTTACTGAGCTGGAGTAAATCATCGGAATGAAAGATGTCTGGAACTGGAGTTGAACAGGATCAACTCGGCATTAGCATGCACATTAAAAACATTTGGTAGTAATTAAGCAGCACAGGTATTTTAGCACAGACAAGGCTTAAGCCTAACTCTAGACTAAATGTACATCTGAACTGTTTAAACCAAAAGAAACACGTCAATGCCTTCGTTTCGTCTTAAGATGAACGCCAGTAATGTTTTTTTTTTTTAAGGCATGTTTATAAACATGACTTAAATGTCCTGATTGAACTACGGCCTGATGCTGGCTTAGTCTAAGCCCTGTCTATGCGTTTCTTTTATGCCAAACAATTATTAGGATATTAAGTAAAAATTATGTTCCAATTAATAACATGCATTGCTAAGGACTCAATTTGGACCGCTTTAAAGCATGACCATATTCTAGATAAACCCTACTCTATACCCAAATTTGTCTACGATTAAAACCCTTTCTGTAATGCTTTCTCTAAGGCATAAACACGTTTCCTGAGCCAATTACAGAGCTAGGGGTGGGCAATATGGCAAAAATATCATATTACGATGTTTTTATCTGAATGAGTTTCTTTTTTCTGTTGAACATTGTATTAAATTTAATGAGGACCAGCTACTGTTTGGTCACTCAGAATATCTTATTCTGTGTTTAGCACAAGAAAGAAATGAATACAGGTTTGGGACAACATGTGAGTGAGTAAATAATGACACAATTATCATTTTTGAGTGAACTATCCCTTTGATGACAAGCGGCGCACGTTTTAAGAGCTGCACGCATCTAATATACTAGCACGGTTTTCTCTTGATTGTTTACAAGCAGCTGTGTTTAAAGTTGTGTTACTGACAGTATCTCCACATCTTAGTTCAGTAATTGGGCTATTTGACAGGCTTTTAGTGAATGTATGTTGTGTTGTACAGCATATTGAGAAGGACATGATACTACGATATTCCTTAAAAAGCAGATCGTGGAGAAATCTCTCTCGTCCACGATCAAAAATCGTTATACCGCACACCCCTAGTTTCCTTCATCACTTCAGCGGGAGGTCCAAACTCAATATAAATACAATGGAACAGATGAAGCGGAGCAAGTGGGAGACGCTCAGGATGAGTGCTGCGGTGACAAATCTGAAACGCAGTGAGGTTTTTGGTGCAATCATGTGTTCAGAATCAGAGAAAAGCATTCAAGTGTAGACAGCATTGCCATTACCAATGATTTTTGAAAGAAAATGTATTTCAGACCATCTGAATTTAGCTCCTGACTGGGTAATCAATAGCTGCAGAGCCAGTTTCTATTTATCAGTACTTATAAAGTACTTATCTTGCAAGGCCACATTCTACATTCCTAATCCTACCCAATACCTAAACCTCACAGCTACCTTGCCTAACTATTAATAAGCAGCAGGAGTGTATTGAGAGGAAAAGTCATAGTTAATGGTTTGTTTATAGTGAAAATTTGACACCAGAACAAAGTGCGACCAAATATACCATTATAATCATAACGGTATTATTGTAAAGTTTAGATCAGTATGATCATGAGTCATTTTTCGCTGTATTCAGTAAAAGCATGGTTGGAATTTGAGTGACGCCGGTGGCTTTTCATTAACTAATGGTGCTTTTCCACTGCGTGGTACGACTCGGCTCGGCACGGCTCAGTTCGTGCTCCCACTGCAGTGTAGTACCGCTTTAGAGTGGGCGGGATTATTCACGTGTCGTCATAGTTGCGCCGCCTCTACTGCCGTGACATCCTCGT
>JAUYWG010000048.1:2965421-2979267 GCA_034779775.1 Enteromius afrohamiltoni
TTGTGTGTAATGAATCTAAAATATATGAAAGTCTAATGTTTATCAGAACATTACAGAAAATAATGAACTTTATCACAGTATGCTAATTTTTTTGAGAAGGACCTGTAGTTTTGGGTGAACTATTTCTTTAATATTACTATCTGTATGTATGCTTTTGTGTAGTATTATATTAGTGTTTACTGTTTCACACTGTAGCAGTACTCGACTGCTGCTGATCGTCTCATGGGGCTCTACAGCATTCAATGTAAATGTTTTTATTGAACTGGTATGTTCATGATGTGTCCAGTAGGGGGCAGCTCCGTCTCTCTGAACATCTCCATATTGAATAACACTTAAGACACGATGAGTCATGGAATAGCAAACGACATTTCTGATTTTAATGTTTTATTATTATTTTCTATTTTCACCAACCATAATTCTTAATGTAACTCCAAGCAGGTTAACTTGGATTTAACATAACAATAAAAAAATAACTACATAAATAAACAGATATATGGATGGAAAACTCAGGGCTGTATTGATACATGCGCCCATGTCATGAAGCTTTTAGTTGTTCTTTTGCTTGTATTCATAGACATTCCCAGTCTTTCCTGGTTTCTGTTTTGTTGTCTATTAAAGGCTGGCCCGGGTAAGTAAATGACTGGGATTACACAACAAGAACAATGCTTTCTCACTGTGTTGTCCTCTTTGATTTACATGTCTTAACAGGTGCTCTCAGGTAATTTGCCGCTGCAAATCCACATGTTCTGGTTTAGATGTCAAAGAGCCAATCAGGCCAGACATTGTTTTTAAGTCCATATAAGGACAGCCTTGAGTGCTCTTGGTAGTGAGAAGCGGGTGTTTCCCGTGCTGAAGGCACACATTGTTCCTCACTGGCCAGGCTCTCCTCACACCACACAAATAACCACACATTTACACACCGAAACACAGATGCTGGAACACGTGGAAGCTCTAAGAGTCCGTGCATGCATTGTTAGCACTATTTTACTTTATTACAGTATGTTTTATCGATGACACCATATTAGTCGCACAGTAGCATAAAAATTGCTTGTCATTGATTGGTTCTCCTTAAATCGTTTTTTCATCATAGATTTTTCATCTTTTCTTAAACATACACTCAGAAAGTGGCCCATGTTTGTGAACATTCGTTGGATATAATTACACAGAAGATTATGAGGCCAAACAGCTTTAAGAATTGTTGCAACATTGCACCAGCTACTGATGAACACATTCGTTTTATTTTAATTATCAAGCACTCCGTGGGTTATTCAATCACGCTAGGACTATTGAATGATTGTTTATGTCTTTCAAACACATTAAAGGGGATTTATTTATGTATTTAATGTTTAAGTGTAGTTGCAGGGACCTCTGAAGTACCCATGAGAGTTATAATTACCACATCTGCATGCTCATGGTTCTTTGATGTTGGTGAATGCAGGTAAACTCATATTTAGTTATTTGGTAAATGCTTTATTTTGATTGGTTGTTTTTAAATGATTTACTTCAATTTTCTATAATGTTATTGATCATTAGCTTTTTACTGAATTATGCTCAAAATGAGCTCATTACAAATGCGTTGCCTGCTACATGTCTCAAAATAGTTTGGATGGGGCATGTTTACCATGGCGTAACATCTCACCTCATCTTTTCAAAACAGTTTGAAGCCATCTGGGCATTGGTCCCATTCTTGCCTGATATAGGTTTCTTATTTTTTGTTTAATGATGTGCCAAATGTTCTCTATAGGGGAAAGCACCACACTCTTCTACTATGAAGTCCTCCTTTTATAATAGCTGCACAATGTGGTTTAGTATTGTCCTGCTGAAATACACAAGACCTTCCCTGAAATAGACGTCATCTGTAGAGGAGGATATGTTGCTTTAAAACCTTTATATACCTTTCAGCATTCATAGTGCCTTCCAAAAAAATGCAAGCTGTTCATACTGTATGGACTTATACACCCCATACCATCAGAGATCCTGGCTTATGAACTGAACATTGATAACACTCTGGAAGATCTCCGTCCTTTTTAGCCCAGAGAACACAGCATCTGTGATTTCCAACAAGAATGTCAAATTTGGACTCGTCTGACCATAGAACACTTTTCCACTTTAAAACAGTTCATTTTAAACGAGCCTTGGCCCACAGGACACAACACTGCTTCTGGACCATCTTCACATATGGCTTCTTTTATCGTGGTAGAGCTTTAGTTGGCATCTGAGGATGGCACGGTGGGTTGTGTTTACCAACAGTGGTTTCTGGAAGTATTCCTGGGCCCATTTAGTACTGACAATGACAGAATCGTGATGAGGGATGCAGTGTCCTCTGAGGCCCGAAGAACACAGGCATCCAACAAAGGTTTTCAGCCTTGAGATTTCTCCAGTTTCTCTGAATCTTTCGATGATGTTATGCACTGTGTATAAAATCAGAAATGAGCTCATTTAGTGGATAAAAGTGTACAACTTCTCAGTTTAAACATTTGTTATGTTTTCTTTGTTCTATTGGGAATAGAATATTGGCTCATCTGATTTAAAAGTCTTTTAGTTTTAATTTTATTCAAATGTAAAAAATGTCTCAACATTTGGGAATTGGGGTTGTAATATTAAAGACAAGATCAAACTAAACGAATTTATTGTAAAACTTTGCTTCTTTATTAAATTTGTTTTATTTTAAGGTAGTCTGGCTATTGTTACTGCAAATCAAGGAGGAAATACATAGAATATAGTAATATACTGTATAGAAAGTCTCTCAGGTGCGTATGTCCAAATGGCCAAAGGCCGGGGTTGTACAGCGCTCTCCTGCTGTGTGAAATAGCCCTCAGGGTTTGGGGCGGTGTTAAAATTCTTGCCTGCATTGTTAAGATGTGCAGCAAAAACTCTTTTTAAGGTAGCATTTTCTGAGAACTCTTCCTGTATGACATAATCTCTTCCAGCCTTTCCTTTCGCCACGAATGAAATGTCTTGTTTGGTGCTTGTTCAGAAGGCAGAGAATCGTGCCAGCACATTTGTGAGGAAGGAAAATATTGTGCAAATGCTTGAGTCAAACCGCTAGCAGGACAATTCATCAGTCCCACTGTACACCGGATAACCCACACAAACCGCACGAATCAAATACAGCAAATAACATACTCACGCAACTCCAGCATAATTAAAGGAATTTGATATCCTGAAAATCAGGTCTTGCTGTGAACACTCCCCCTTCGGGACACCTGTAAAATGAGGGAGGAGGCACACGGGACACTGGGAATAAAAGACACATGATTTAAAGATAAAAACAGGTCCTGCTCAGTTTGAATGAAACGCTGCGTCACACCCTCGCCTCCCTGTCTCTGTTTTGAGTTGTCTTGGTGTCTACAGGCGTCCCTCTGCGCATACTGTTGTAAAACCATGCCATGTGTCTCAGTACACTTTTAGTTTTGTGGCTGACAGAGACTTTTCTTTTTTTTTATGACCACGGCCTTACTGGGTGGGTCAAAAGACAAAACAGCTTACCACAGTTTATAAGTCTATGCGAAGACCACAAAACCAAACCAGCCCCTTTTGATCCAGTTCTTCTTAGATCAGCTTAAAAAAATCGATTAAAAAAAGAACATTTGAAAGCACTTCCAATGTTCGCTTGTGTGAGCTTCATATATGGGGCGAGTTTGAAGTACTGGATTCTGTAGTCAAGGCTACTAAATGTGCACTGCTAAGACCTTCAATAACTTTCTCCTTCACATTATTGTACATGGAGGGTATCACCGTAGCTGTGAGATGCGCTCTACTTGGGATTTTGTAGCGCAGACACGCTAATTAAATGCCTAAAACCGGAGTCTACCTCTGAATAAAGTCCATGTCCGGGGCTATAAATACTCCTACCGCACTTGTAATTGCCTTTGCACGTGTTGAGTTACTTGGACGTTTTATTCCAAATGAAGACGGGAGAGTAGTTTGTGTTACACTTGTCGGTTTAACAGATAAATCAGATAATCTGATGCTGCCGGTGGAGTAATGTGGTATACGTACATAGCAGAGCTTGCAACCTGTTTTTTTTTTTTTTTTTTTGGTCGATAAAACAAACTTTGTCAACATTTTCACTGGAAATCCAAAATACTTCCACACCGGCAACTTCAGTGAAAGAGGAGGGGCTCAAGTTCTGTCGACGGGTCTCCTACAGTTGCCATGCTATCTTTTGGCTGTTTGTTTTAGCTGTTAGGTTGACTCGCAGCACTTCAATAAGCTCGTTTTTCTTTCTGCTTGGCAAGATATACCGATGTGACACGGGGGCATGGCAGCATCGACGATTCCATTTTTGGATTCGATAATTGAGATTGAGCATGAATTTCGATTTAAAATCGAAATCGTGACACCCTTAGTTATTACCCATCTTGAGAGTCAATGTAAATGAGATTTGACTGAATGATGAACTCCACCCTGATCAGGCATGACAGCTTTGTAGTAAGATACCAATCAAGTCAGCCTATCCTCAGAAAAAGAATACATCTCTCGTGTGAGAAGAAAAGGCTTTTCTTATTTAGATTTTCAAAGCTTGAAACGAGCAAACTAATCTGCCGGTGGGGTAAGCAAAATAATCTTGTTTTCTGTTAAAGAAAATAGCCTATTATATTGCTTAACCCATTGCTAAATTATTTAGCTTGTTTCAAGCACTCAAAACTCACTTAATTTTGACAACAAGACAATCAGGTTTTCTTTTTCAGGAATTTTTTAGATATTTTTTGACTGGAAACAAGATAAAAATGTAAGCAAGAAAAGCATTTTTTATTTATTTATTTATTTATTTATTTGCAGTGGACAGCTTAGACGAAAGCTCAATGTTGACTTTCAGTAACATGTAGGATTTTGAAAATATGAAAATTTGTGAATATCAGCACATTAGATAATATAATTAGGGCTACTGACAAATTAAAGTCTGAATAATTAATGGTGAATATACTGTTTGAAACCATTAAACATAAGCATCACTCACAACAATTAATTTTTAAATAAAACTTTTGTCTGATTTTAATTTAAAACTTAATGAATGATAAATGAGTATGACATTTGTTTGATTTTATATCTGTTAATGGATCATAATCTTTGCAAATAATTCTGTATTTAGACATTCACAATTCAAGTAATACAAAGGTCTATCATGAACTGACTGTTCTGACTCAGTCTGATTTGATCACATTAGTAGTCACACCGCACAGCTCATACATAAGCTGTTGAAGAGCTGGTGGCAAAGGGTTCAATTACTTTTTTAGCGCTTGCTGTAGCAGGTTCAGCACACTTTAGAAACCCTCCACCTTCCCCAGCTCCACCTGTATACATCTAGTAAGGTGTAGTTTCATGTATGGGGGTTCTTTTCTTATGTGTGCAGCAGCAGTATTTCCTACATGCTCACAGCAGCATGTCAGTGGATGTATTGGTAGGAGCACATAATGAAGTCTGTGAGTCTGTGGCACTGCTCAGGTGTTATGAGAGCACAGGTTGCTCTGATTGTGGCCTTCAGCTCTTCTGCATTGTTGGGTCTGGCATATCGCATTTTCCACCTCACGATACCCCATAGATTTTCTATGCACTGTGTGCAGGTGCCAAGTCCTGTTGGAAAATGACATCTGCATCTCCATAAAGTTGGTCAGCAGCAGGAAGCATGAAGTGCTCTAAATCATCCTGGTATACAGCTGCGTTGACCTTGTACCTCAGAAAACACAGTGGACCAACACCAGCAGATGACACGGAACCCCAGACCATCACTGACTGTGGGTACTTGACACTGGACCTCAAGCAACGTGGATTCTGTGCCTCTCCTCTCTTCCTCCAGACTCTGGGACCCTGATTTCCAAAGGAAATGCAAAATTGACTTTCATCAGAGAACATGCAGTAGTCCAGTCCTTTTTGTCTTTGCCCAGGCGAGATGCTTCTGATGCTGTCTGTTGTTCAACAGTGTCTTGACACAAGGAATGTGAAGCTGAAACCCATGTCTTGCATACATCTGTGTGTAGTGAAGCAATGACTCCAGCTCCTCTTTATCAATCTCCCCAAATTTTTGAATGGGTTTTGTTTCACAATTCTCTCCAGGGTGCTGTTGCCATTATTATCTTCAGTACAGTTATTAAACTGGTACTATGTTGTGATTTTTGTGTGATAATGAGAATGAAAAATGATTAAAAAAAAAACCTTAACCTCAAGGAGCCTGACGAGAATTATTCCATTTACTGCTACAATATAAGTTATAAAAGTTCTGTCACCTGATGTCATTCTACCCCTTCTGTGCATGTCAGCTCTTCACCTTTGGCCCAGACCTGCTGTATAAGCTCAGTATGTATATGACCCTAAGCCAATACTTTGCATTTTAGAATTAGTCTAATTTCTGTATTTGTAAACCACAAAAAAAGTACTAAACAAACAAACATCTAAACATGTCAAGAGTCCTCTCCTGTAGAAAGAAAGAAGGCATTGAATATAAAGCAAATGTGGCAGCCATATTTAAATGATGCTACTTTGTCTAGTAAATCCTTAAAAATGGGAGGATTGCATGTGAACTTACTGTCATGTGTGGATTATAGTTGCAGGGTCTTGTACTCTAACAGTCCTGGTTTCTTATGAAGGTCTTGATGCTTAAACTATAAAACGTGTGTGACTGTCACGAGCGGTCCGTTGTGGTGATGTGTACAGCCGCACTTCTCAGCATGGCAAAGAGCAGAGGACGAGGAAATTCAAGATGCAACGTTTATTAATTAACAAAACAAAAAAAGCTGACAAGGCAGCGACGATAACAAAAACCAACTACACAGAATAACACGTAACGTCAACACCGGATAACCTCAACTCAAAAAACATGGGCTTTAAATACACAAGAACTGATAACCAAAAGTGAAGGCAGCTGGAAACACAGGTGGACAGAATCAACAGATGGGAACATAATTACAGGAAATACCAAATAAGGACAAGACAGGACTAAACCAAAAATACAAAGAAGGGGGGAGACCAAGACAGACAGACATGAAACGTCACAGTGGCACTATGTGCCGTCACTCAAACATCTGATGCTTTTGATTTGTGTCGTGGTGCAGATGGATAATGGTAGCGGATGGTTCCTCGGGGGATTGTTCATTTAATTAAATCTATATTTTTGTTTTCATTGCCCTTGCTTCTACACTCTAAATAAATTTGGGTTATTTTGGCAACCCAACGCTGGGTCAAATATGGACTAACCCAGCGGTGGGTTATTTTAACTCAGTTGGTTGGGTTATGTCTTTGGCCCAACATGCTGGGTTGCTTTTTTTGGTTTAAAATTACTACATTGCTAGGCTAAAATGAACCCAAATTAAGCTTGGCATTAAACCTACAAAACTTGTTCATTTTAAAATCACTTCTACACACAAAGAATGACTATCCAAAGTTAAATATTTATTAAAAACAACTAGAGAAACAGTCAAAAGTAACATGAATGTTAGAAGAAATGCAGAAAAGTGGCATTAACAGTTTATAAATGAAGCACTGAACATTTGTTAAATATAATGTGTTTTAATAACCGTTTATTTATTTTTTATTTTTTGGTGAACTATCCCTTTAAGTCACACATATCATGTTCTGTAACAACGATTAAACACCATGTCAATGATATATGCTCACCTTTATTTTCCAGTCCAACTAGACTGAGTTGAGTCTGTGCTGTGTGTCTACAGGCCTCCTCCTCCCCAGCACCACCTGTGTCTAGGTCAGCTACGGGGTTCTCTTTTGTTTTACAGCACCATGTGTTGCTTTCATACACTCCTGGGCTTGAGCAGTGCAAGTCTTTGTACTGTCCTCTGCAGAAGCAAAATGTTTTCTCCTCTGTATTTCATTTATTTCTTGGTTTAGAAATAACTGCTCTAACACCACAGCAGCAGACATCAGATCAAATTCTTGAGATATATAATATAATTTTATACATACATACATACATTATCTTTTTTATATATATTATGTGAATGCATAGGAAACCCTTTGTACAGTTTGTTTAGCATTTACTAACAGGACAGGTGTCTCAATTTGTTCGTGCTCTTGACGTCTGGTGCATCTGCTATTCTCTGTCACACATTACATGAAAACAGCCACAGCTGACAAAACACATGGATGATTTCACTGGCAATATTATTTTAACATTTGTCGCAGTGTTAAATAGTGGTATATATGTCAATTTGTGTAAATGTCAAAGTGGTTGTGCTTTTTTGCTTCTAGTTGGTAAGCAACCATCCACAAATTCCAGCAAAAGCCAATAGCCTCACATATTCAGTGTAATTGGTGAGGTTTGAATGTTGTAGTGGTTTGAATAATCATGGTTTGAATATCTTTCCAGTGCAGTGTGACGATTAGTCACTGACAGTGCGTCTCTAGCCAGGGCTCCATATTACTGCACTGTCTACGTATGCATGTGTTTTTGCTGAGTCAAAACAAAAGACTTTATCATTATAACCCTTTAACTTTTAAACGTGCTTCATATGCTAAACAGCTCGATGCTTTCTCACCCAACCCGTCTGGTTATGTTATTTTTCCTTCATGCAGTTTTATGATGCCATTCATGCATTTCCATAGGAAACACCCTAGTAGTGATGAAAGACACTAAATATATGATGAAATGTATAGCAGTATTGCCCCTAAAATAGACTGTTTTCGACAACAGACCTGGAATATGTCCAAACTGTTAGCCCTGTCTTAGTCACAAGGGCTCAGTCAACTGTCTCAGGCCATATAGCTACATAAAATATGTATTTCTGCTTTAATATATCCAATAGGAATAAATGGCTGATTGCGGCTGCATTTACTCGCTGTGTATTTTCGACATGCTTTGGCCTGTGCGATGTTGAAGTGGAATGCTTGATTTGTTGATCGTAAGTGCGCTTATTAAACCTGAGGGTTGCACCATCAGCACATCAAACAGGTCTACAGAATCCTTCAGCGTCTGGAAGGAAATTCCAGGAAATACAGCAGCTTTTCTTGTCGCAGGACAGGTATGCTGTTAATAATAACTTTTGCTCCTCACATTGGTATTTCCTCCTATTCTGGAATATGAGTCTGTAATTATGATCCAGAAACCTGTGACTCATAACACTTGCTTAATAATAACATAGCTTGGTCCATAAGAAACACTATCATTAATTGTACTTGATTTTGTCATGATGACCGTAACGATATCAAAGTTACAAGCAAATTAAACATGTATACTATATTGTTTTATACATACCATAATCTTTGAAGCACTTCTGAGTGTCATATAAAAACTATGGTGCATGAATACAGTAATTCATATTTTAAAGTACTTTGGGAGGGTAGTGGACTGGACATCATGGCAGTGTTATTTTAATATCATTAATTCCTTATTATTTTAGATTTTATCAGTGGCCTATGTTGTTTTTATTCTCATTCCAGGAAACGCTGTGATAATTTTGTTGTTTGTATTGTCATTTTTATTTCATTTTAAGTTTCACTTTACAGTTTTCATTTATTTAGTTTTAGTCTTTCAATATAAACTTATATTAATACGTTTACGTTAAATTTCAGATTCAATTTATGCTTATTTTATTTAAAGGTTTTTATTTATAATGGGTTTCCATATTTTGCACAGTGAATTATACTTTCATACAATGTCTGTGATGCGTTCATTTTTATGATAATTTTATTACATGTGACAAAAAAAAAAAATACATTTATTAACTGATTTATTTATTTGTTTATTTTTTCAGCCTCTTTATTTATCGGTTGCTTACGCTTTTTGCTGTTTACTGACGTTATAATAACAAGCAAACCAGTCGTCTAAGTGTTAATATCGGTGAAGTGTGTGTAGTTGGTCTGCTGTCTAGGTAGGCAGCAGGCTGCGCATTGAGACGCGTCCCGGGACAGTGCAGGAGCTCAGCTTGAGGGAGAACGCCAGCAGGGCAACAAACACGGACACGCACAGTAAGTTACTCAACTTATCCAACTATTCAGAGATCCTTTGCGTTTTCAGATTGCGATGATGTTCTTTCTACAAACACCGTGGCGTCTGGTTACAGTTCATATTTATTTATACCGATCATTACACGCATTCTCCCGAGCGGGATCATCGTTAGAAGCTGACAGCGTTTCGTTCTTTCACTCAATGAAGAGGTTTTACTTTATATGTGCATTTAGATATCCTGATATAAATCTTTTCTTTCTGGAGGAGCATGCTTGAGTCAATACTCATCACTGTTATTATTGTTTTTGTCTCTGAGAGAGACGTTCATCATGTGATATTAATGTTTATTCGCAGTCGGAAGCATGTATGATTGATTTTACACGTGACTATAGATGAGGATACTGAGGTGATGTGTTGTTTACTAAATAAACATATATGCATAAAACCCGTTTTGTCAATATTTAATTTTATTTTAGAAATCCTGAAAATGCGGGTCCTTGTTTATTTCTTGAAATATCACACTGCTTGCTGTGTAGTACAGTGCAGTACAGCACAGTACAGTATGCAGCTTGCATAATGCATGGAAACCTGTATTGACTAGAGCCTACTTGTACTAGTTACTTAAATGCTCGTTTTGTTAAACCATTGAAATTACACAATTTAGGCGGGTCAAACTGAATAGGTGTTCAAGTGGTAGTTTAAAAGTTGCATTGAACACGTTGCATTATCCCATGCTTAACTGTAGCATATACTGCATATTCTGACAGACCTTGGGCAGCACATTTGCGTTCTGCATGCACTTTGCATACACCATATTGATTCCTGTGCATTACGGTGCACTCAAGTCATTCCGTATTTATAAGACAGGAAGTTTGTGTTCAGTTTCAGCTTTTATTTGTCATAATTGTACATTTTAGAATGTTTCCAAATCTGGAAATTTGCAGGAAGTTTTCTATCCCTTTGCAACTGTGTTTTAATTTGATCTAATAGCGCTCTAGAAACTCCTGGTTTAAGGAAAGAGCTTTCCATCCGTGTTTATAACTTCGATTACATGCAATCATTCCAACATGACTTGAGCACACTATTAGAGTTTAAACTGGTGATATAATTAATGGAATAAAATCATTTGATACACATTGGTACATTTCTATAAATATTAAGTCCAGCCTGTGCTGAAGTAAACACACATGGAGATGCGATTCCTTAAAGTGATGTAATTCCCTGCCAGCATTGCTGGGCTAGATAGGAATGTGTGGTTTTGGCTTTCAGAAATGAAATCTTTGATTGGTTCAGGAAGGTGAAACTGTCTGCATTCCTGATCATAGCCAAGCCAGTGTTGTCCGACTCTGTCCTTGAAATACTGGTCGTGCTGTGGTCATATTTTTTCCCTCACATGCCCAAAGGCCTTCGTTCTTCAGCTGTAAGTGTCACTTGCAGCCTGTTTGCAAGAGCATGGTGTGGATTAGAGCAGTTCCTGGCCTTTCATTGCGGAGGATTGTGTGGTTTGGATGCCATTGTCAATGCTGAGGTTAACATGATGTCAGGACAAAATACCTCAACAATGTCTGTGGGAGGTTTTTGCTCATGACCTCCAAGCTTTGACTAGATTACACTGGGCGAAACTTGCTTATTTTGAGAGATTGTGTCGTCTGTATGAGAGTTACAGGAAATAATCGCAGCTGTATTGTCCAGGCTTTTAGTTTGCATTGGCTCAAAATTAGCTTCCATTTTGATTCGCTAAAAATATTCCACGTGCCTCGCTGTCTCTTCCGCTGCTCATATAACTTTTAGTCTTAAATTATTAGGAAAACACTATTTAATTGTCGTCTGTCATCTGTGTTTTGAATTTTTGGGAACCCCGGTTGGTTCCACCCCCGTTCTGCCACATTTTCTCTCATAAAAACCAAACACCAAACTTTTTCCCTTGACATGCTACAGCATTGCTAAAACAGGACTCGGTGTGCTGCTAAAAATGACAAGTGTATTAAAAAAAAGATGCATAACTCTGTGTTGTGTTACATTAAAGAAACAAAACCATGTCAAATCAACCGAAGTTGAGAAATTTCCCTGGCTCGAATCTATGGTTCTGCTAATAGTTAACATGTATTGTGTTGATAGCTCAAATATGAAATGTCATGGATTCGTATTTACAAAATAATAGTATAATAGTAAAATATGTTGACTTCAACAATCTTTGTTGCGTTATGTGCTTCCGGTGGCTATTTAAAAATGCCTGTGACTCAAAAAGTATTAAATATATCATAATGCCCTTTTAGATATTGGGTCTTAATAAACTTTCCTGTATGGTTCGGTTCTTGCATATTTAAGCATGGCTCCAGACATAAACTAAAATGTGATTCTCTTTTCTTTTAAAAAGGAATGTCTGAAGAACAAATAATAAATAATGTTATTTCGTCAGGACATAACTTGTTTATGTGGCTATAACTTTAATATAAGTATTAAAGGTATGGCAGTACAATTTTAGATTTCACATGTCAATAAAAGTTTCTTTTGGTATCTTAAAGTTCAAGTCACTGTTCCATCCCAGCGGAATGGGGATTACAGTATTACTGTAAAAAATTAGGATCAAAACCTTTCATCAAAGTTGTTCACCTAAAATCAAAAGCAATACCTGTTCTTGTCTTAGGACACCTTTGATGAAAGGTTTTGATCCACTTCGAATGTTGACTACTGTAGATCACTTTACATGCAGCTGATTCTAAGATATCCAGTTAACGTGCCTAGCTTGTCTACCGTGATCTACAGCTGTTTGTAGTAAATCCCGCTACGTTTGAAAACAGGTGATGGAGATGTTTTCTTTGCAAGAAAATTGAAATTGATTAATTGCACAGCCTGTGTTACTATGGTGATATCGTACAATGCAAAAATGGATTAAAAACAAATAGTCTGAAGAAGATTGCAGAACCGCAGGCAAACTTGATTTAGGCTAAACTTTAATATCCTGACTGTGCCGTTCATTATCTGCACAGACCTCTGTATCAGAAAGATGTTTGTGCAGCTGGCTGTAGAAGCTAATGACTCGAGGTGCGCTCTCACAGATCTGCCTATTTATTCTGTCAGGAATCAGTTGAGTTAGTGCAAGAGCTCATGAAAACTACAGTACTTTGTAGCGTTCTGTTGTAGCTCACACTTATTTGGAGACGTGACCTCCATTTACTATCATTGTATGGAAAAGAACAGCTTGAACATTCTGCCAACCATCTTTGGTGGATTGTGTTCCAGAGAAGGCACAAAGGTTTGGGACGATACGAGGAGGACAGCATTTTCAGACCGGTAGTGGGTCTTTTTCCTGTGGTTTTGTAGCACTTCATCGGTTTATTCCTGCTTTATGATCTATGATAAACCAGCGGAGGCGGTAGACTAAACACTCCTGCTCTGACTACACAAACCTGCCTTCACCTCAAATGGCCACTTTTGTGAGTCCGAATGTTGTTGCTCTTACCTTATCTTCCTTACGTTTCTTTATTGTTGAAGTTTTTTCTGAACTGAATGGTGGGAAGGGGTCATATCAACAATCTACAGCTATTCCTTCCTCAAGTTTATTGTCCGACTCTTAACCTCTTATTTGGATTGGCCTAGATGAATTGCAAAGGGCTCAGGTTTATCAGTGTTTGAGACGGTGTACTGTTGGTTGATTTCATCACATAACGATGATATTTTGGAAGATTGTGTTACATAGAGCCGTTAGTAGTGACGCTGTACTGTGCCATTCAAGTTCCTCCTCTTGTGCTGCATGTATCTGAGATCATTTCCTAGTCAGGTTTAGGTTGCTTTGTGGAAAAAAGTCCAGGTTATAATTTACTCCAAGAAAAAAAAAAATACTGAATGAATACTTTTTTACTATTAAAGTTGCGATGTTGCAGGATTTTAGCTTGATTTTATTTTTATCTCAAACCGTATGCATCACCCCTTGATCGTCTTGCTGTC
>JAUYWG010000048.1:2986453-3002480 GCA_034779775.1 Enteromius afrohamiltoni
GAGAAACATTTTTCTGATTATTAATAATGTTGAAAACAGTTTTTGCTGCCTAATGATTTACTGGAAACCATTAAAACGGTTGTCAACAGATAGCATTTATTTGAAAAATACATTTTTGTAGCGTCATTGATGGCTTTACTGTCCTTTTTTAAAAAAACAATAATTTTATTCATCTTTTAATTTGAAGAAATGTGTCGCTGAGCAGCCTTCTTGAGAATCATTTTAGTCTTTGTGAGCATAAGAGACTTGTTTTAAATACTTCTTAATTATTCCAAACGTAATGCCTATACTTTTTTGCAGCCTGATAACATTTTTACTGTTTGATTGAGACTGTTACTGTTTCCTGTAAACAGAGCGTCACGGCATTGAACGAGCCTGTGTTTGTTTTTGCACTGCTGCGAGGAGGTTATGAGCAGCTGCTCTGTTCACTAGATGTTCCACTTGGCTCTGACAGTCATGCTTTAATTGCCAACACATGCCACATGTCAGGAAATATGTGCATCTGTTTATCTTCAAAAGACTTGTGTGTGCTTGACCACATGTGTGTTAGTGTGGATCAGTTGGCTGTATTTAAGCAATAAGATACATGAGTCAATGCTAAAGTCTCATGCTAAAAGGATGCTATCGTAGGCACTGTGCGGTGACTATATTCACAATATAGCATGGTGCCAAGGGACAGATTTTACATAGTAAATAGTTTCAGTAATTGATTCACTTTTTTTATGGTTCCACGACAGACAATTCTATTCCCCATATACATGTTGACTTATTCTACTAAGTCTAACCCTAACTAACAGTCAACTAATACTCTAATTAGAGTTAGTCGACATGTAGTTAAAAAAAAATGAGTTAAGATCATTGCACACTGAAGTCAGCAATTTTCAGCTGAAAAAAAGAAATAAATACAACCTCACGTTGCGTCGATCATGATCACACACGTTTTTCCATGTTTTCACATCTGTAGCAAGTATTTTGATCGGAAACGACGATTTTATGGCCCACTGAATGTATGGATTAATGGACCCTTGTGTCTGCACAGATCTTTCAAGAGCTGAAGAGCAGTGACATCGCAAAGAGCTTCCGGAGGGCCATCAACAGGAAAGAGGGTATCCTGGCAATCGGCGGCACATCTGAGCTTTCCAGTGCAGGCACACAGCACTCCTTCTCAGGTAAAAAAACGCCTGTTTTCACTGGATCAAATAAACCACTGCTTCCTTCTGAGTGAATGAGATTGCTCCACACTTCCCATTGGAGTGTACAAGATAAAGTAATGGTTTTAGATGGTAATAATATAGTGTTTGTGTGGATTGACTTATTCGTATCTTGAAAAGATGAAGATATGGTCCAAATTCCCATAGCATACTTAATAGAATGCACTGTAACTTTGTTTTTAGTTAGTGGTATGTGATTTTGTTCTCTGTGACTTTGTCCAGAGGAGGAGAGGTTTGCTTTCGTGAACTGGATCAACACAGCGCTGGAACAAGACCCTGACTGTAAACATGTGTTGCCCATGAATCCCAATAAAGACGACCTCTTCAAGGCTGTAGGTGACGGCATTGTGCTCTGGTAAGTCAGACACATTCTTTGTCTGGGGTTTTGTTATTTTATATTTTTTAAACAATAACCACTTAAATACACATGCCTTTGCTTCCTTTTAGTAAAATGATCAACCTGTCAGTACCTGATACTATTGATGAGAGGACCATCAACAAGAAGAAACTAACACCATTCACAATACAGGTTTGGCTCTGATTTGAAACACTTCCATGGTTTTTATCTTCTTTTCCCCCCATTAACGTATTAAAGCACATATGTCTTGGAGAGAGATTTGAGCCTCACTGACATCATTGCTTCTGTCTTGCAGGAGAATCTTAACCTGGCTCTTAACTCAGCCTCTGCCATTGGCTGTCATGTGGTCAACATTGGGGCTCTGGATCTTCGAGAAGGCAAACCTCATCTGGTTTTGGGCCTGCTCTGGCAGATCATCAAAATTGGTCTGTTTGCTGACATTGAGCTGAGCAGAAATGAGGGTATGTGTCTCTGTTGCACAAACACAGTTGCACATCTAGTCCAAACAGAGCTGGCATTGTCACGGCTGATGACAACATCCAGAAATCCTGACAAACAGATAAACCCTCTCTTTTAAAGAAGTTAAATGTTAACCCGACTGACTGTTGTGCCAGTTTACGGAGTTTAGACCTGTCCCAGAGGCCCTTGACAGTCCTGTAGAGAGAATTGTCTAGCCTTACAAGAACCTTGTTTATAATGTATGAGAATCATGCTAAAAGGATCGATAAACATTTATAGTATTACAAAAAAATTGCTTTTCATCTGACAGAAATGATTAGTCACAAAGCAGGGCTAGGATGGCAAATTCTAAACAGATAATATAATTGCCTTGGCTTGAGATTTATAGATACAGTGTATGCAAGCATCTGTATACAAGCATCAGTGCCTTGAACTGCAGGAAATAACCGTCAGTAAAACTGAGACAAATGAGCTGTCTTCTGTGTTCTCATTGGGTTAAAAACCCATAAACGTTTTGCTGTGTTCGGAATCAGGTTTGTCTACATAAGCAGGAAGAATAGCTAGAAGAACATAGCAGTAATCCAGGCTAAAATTGTGTTGTTATTAACGGACCTTGCTGAAAAATGATTAGTGAATAGCTAAAGGGTGTTCCAAGCTGGGATCCATGCAATTACCTACTGGTTCTATATGTCCCTAGCGTAGCAGTAGCAGGAAAATCCATGTGACTGGGCGATAAATGATAAAAAGATAAGGGACCCAACACAGAACCTTGAGGTGCGCCACTGGTTTGCTTGATCTGTTAAAGGAAGGGTAACATTTTATAATAACTACACACCATGAATAATTATAATGTAAATAGGATGTTTTATCTTCAACATCAGGAAAGCGCTATAGAGTTCTATTATTTCCAGTAATGTATCGTTTATTTACAAACCAGGAGTTGTAAGTGTTAAATGAGAACATTTAGAAAGTCTATGTAAATTATACAATGTACATTAATCGTATTATTTATACACATGATCATTGTTGCTCAGTGTGTTAATAAATGCTTTATAAACACATGTTCCTGATGTAATTCACGATTAAGTCAATTGTCAGCCATCTGTTTTTGTGAGCTCATCTAAAGTGAGGACTATTTATACCTTGCAAAGCATTAATAAAATAGATATAAAGACGTGTTTATCTTCCAAACAGAAAAGTTAAACAAACACAACACAGAGGGATACAGGATCTTGTATCCTACAAGATACAAAAAATGAAAGCATACACTTGATAAATGAAAAACAAACATCTGCAATTTCATCGAAATACATTCAAGTGTACAGTTTAATATTTTTTTTGAGATTGAAATAGTTAATTCTGTATCCCTCTGTGTTGTGTTTATTTTCTCTGTTAAGAAATGAAATTACCTTTTAAATCTCCTTTGTAATAGATATGCTTATAAATCAAGAACAAGGCATTTATTATATAGGCTTACTAATGACTATTAATGTTGGAACAATGCTTAACTAATGATTCGTAGTGTGTAGTTATTATAAAGTGTTACCAAAAACAGAAGCTGTACTGTAATTTTCTGCTAGTGTAGAGTTTTTAAAGTCGTAGGTTTACCTCTGCCTACTTGAGTGTGGCGGGAAAAGTATGGGTACTGTGGTAAACACTAGAGAAACCTCTGCCAGAGATGTTTAACATAGCAAATGAGTTGTGGTGCACTTTGAGGCACTTTGAAAGAGCCTGGACAGTTTGAAACTGGCTTTCTGAAGCACATCAGGAATTAAAAAAGTCCTGTATTTAAATGCTTGGTAATGATTAATACACCTTTAAATCACTGAATTCGCAGCATTCTGGTTAACTGACACACATGGTCTTGTTTCAGCTCTGGCGGCACTGTTGAGGGATGGAGAGACACTTGAGGATCTGATGAAACTGTCTCCAGAGGAACTGTTGCTTCGCTGGGCCAACTTCCACCTGGAGAATGCTGGCTGGAGCAAGATCAACAACTTCAGCCATGATATTAAGGTCAGTCTTAATGTGTTTGTCTACTGTGCTCTGATTGTGTGTCTGCATTCTAATAGTATCAGATCTCTGTCTCTACTGATGTTTTTATGAGGATATGAAGCATGAGAATTGTGCTGGTAGTCGCATATCTTTTATATTATTTGCAAGATACGAAAACTGTTGGTCTGAGACCCTACAGTAAAGTTAAATGCACAATACCACTCTCAAATGAGGGCTTTCATTCTCTTATCAGGATAATTGATTTCCTGCTTATTAAGGTAACATATTAGTCTGTACAGATGTATTATTATCATGTAATGGATGATAATGTTCCTAATGTTTCTTTTGAAACTGATATTGGTGCTTCTGAAAACACGGAGGAAACCAGCTGTCAGATATCACTTTCTACAGACTACTGCATTCTAATTTCTTAATATGAAGAAAAAAGTCAAATAAAATAATAATAATCATTTCAAATGTTTGCCCATAAATTGTCGATGCCATGTTCACCATCAAGGAAAGACTAAAATGTCATGACTTGACTTTATTACTCATATTATGTATGCCAGAGTCATAAACACTTTTTTATGGTCCAATTGGAGTGAATATTTCCATTGCGGTCCTGTTGTTTCACAATTCCAGATTTTTATCTGCGACAGAATATGGTTATTGATTCTATGATCTCATGATCTCATGGAGCCTCATGAGCTGATGATCTGAATCAGGCGTGCCAGATAAGGAAGACAGGGGCCTTTAAAGATGCGTTCCAAGGTAGAAAGGTATCAGATCTACGTGATTTTGCCAAGTAAGATGATCAACATTACTGTCCAAAAATACAGACTTATCCCAATCCCAACCTTTAAACATAACCCTACCCAAAAATGCATTCCTAAGATCAGTGGGAAATAATAGCTGATTAACAAGGGTGTAGAAACACCTGACCATGATTATAAGTCTAAAAATATCTGATCTATTATCGAAACTAGTATTATACTTCCTCAGATGCCCGTCTACAGAAACTACAGTGTGTGCGCGCACAAACGTATCCTACAAAGTCATTGCCTGATAAGGCAGCGAGTCATCGAACTTTCAGGCACAGCCACAAAACGTGCAGAGCAAAGAGGCATGGCTTATTTTTCTATTCAAATTCAGAGTTATATATACAGCACACCATATTATAGGGAATTGGGAGTGGGTGGACTCTTTTGACTCCAGAACACCACAACATCAGCATATCAACACCCTAGCATTGTGTAAGGGTACATGTAGTTCTAGCTTTAAATGATATACACTGTACTACTACAGTATATTACATGGCATGTACATCCAAACATTTTTGATGTATTAAAGAACTAATGGTTAGATGACCGATTTACTTTAGATTTCCTTTAAAGGTGAAATAGTTCTCAGCCTCAAATTATTGTCAAATTTATACAAATTAGAATTTACATAACAGCTAACTCCATTCGTGTTTCATAAAGGCACTTCAGCAGAGGGAAAGGGCAGTTACTTTGACTTTCAAATGCTCTGGCATACCATGAATTTTGTAAAACATGCGAGGGGTCATTTAGTGTCTAATAAAAGAGACGTGACCTGAGCTGTTACATGTTTGCTCTCTTGACTACTTCTTTCTCAGAAGGGGGGTTTGGTGATAAAGATTTAACTTACATCTGTCTCTGTCTCCCTCTGTGCTGCAGTTAACAGATTTTTCAAACTGTGTAAAGGTACTTTTCCAAATGTACTGTAGATTGTATTTATTTGATTCTTTTTTTGGTTTGTTCATTTATTCAAATCTACCACCTTCATGTTCTTATGAATTTATGCATGATTGTGTTTCTAAGATGTTCTGGATTGCGTTCCATCTAAATAGAAGTCACAATGTAAATGCATTCGGCTGCCTTCGAGTCCTCTGCGCTTTTGGGCAAAATGAAATGGATGCATTATATGCATTAACAGCTGCAAAAGCTTTTTGCCTCATAGTATTTTGGGCAAGCCTCATCGTTATTCTTTAACAACAACACAAAAAATCTTTAGAAACCAGACTGCACCAGCGATATTCTCAATCAAATATGATTCATACCACCTTATGAAGTGATTCTTTAACCTCATAAAGCCTTTATCATGTTTGAAACGCAAATATCTGTTTAAAGTCTCTTAATGATCATCATGATCAAACTTTTCCTGAAAAACCTGTGGCACATAATCTGCGACATGCCTTCTGGCGCAAACAGTGACAACTCACGTTTGTAGGCATTTTATTTAAAGAAACAGTTCACCCAAAAAAAGAAAATTCTGTCATTATTTGCTCACCCTCGAGTAGTTCCAAACCTGGAATGAATTTCTTTTTTCTTTTGAACACACAGGAAGATATTTTGGAGAAAATTTGGCTTGACCAAAACAATGATGACAGAATTTTCATTTTTGGGTGAACTATGCCTTTAAGTAGCTCGCTATACTGTTTAATAGATCTCTTTGATATACATTACAAACTTTTTGTCCATATAAATATCAGCTACTGCAACACATTGCATATTTTTGCTCAGTTTAGGTGTAAAATGAGAGGTATTTTCCTCCTTGATTGTGAGCTCCATACTCAATCCTGTGATACTTAACAAAAGGCACATTTGCAAACTTTTATTTTTTTAACATATTGTCAAATTTCAGTAAGTATAGACGTTGTTTGTTAATGACTGACACTTGCTGATTTTGAAGTCTCTGCCAGATAATGAATGTTTTATTTCAGCTTTTAACACAGAAGTAAGCTAGGTATTACGCCACTATGGCATTCATGTACTTTCAGCTCGTATATAAAATCCTACAGGCAGGACTTGAAGGCAGCGTTGCACTAAATGTTCATTGAAAGATTTATTTCTTCATTGTTTTCTCTTCTCGTTCTTGCAGGACTCAAAGGCTTATTTCCACCTGCTCAACCAGATCTCTCCTAAAGGTCAGAAGGAGGGTGAAAATCGTATTGACATTGACATGTCCGGCTTCAGCGTGAGTTCAAATGATAAATTTCTAAAACACACATCATTCACTCTGCATTTCTGTGTCATAAACCGGCCAGCAGGACCAGCCAAGCTCGTCCAAGCTCTTATAATGTGGCCCTCAGTAGAGGAGTATCAAAGCTCATTGTGAGTCAGGGTGAAGGCAGTACATCTCAGATGTGTGATGTGGCACCCCAGGGACTAAGTGAAGATCTTTGACCGGGAGCTTCCTGAGTTTTGGAGAGCATCAGCAGTTCAAACGCAAGTGTTTCTCTGAGGGTCTGAAGTTGGCAGGAGAGGGTACAAGTGTGGGATCGACACTAATTCTGAGCAGGATGTGTTGTGACGATAGTTTCAGTATAAATCAGCAGAAAGCCACTGTTTATTGCACATTGTGTTCCAGGCTGTGGCCCGTGGCAGTCACAACACTGCGGATGCCACATTCCACCCCCGGAAGTCATTCACCGCTTCGGTTCAGGACAATAACAATGTTGCCCATTACCCAGCAGCCTGTAAATAGACAGAGGTCTGATGTTTGAGTGCTGGGTGACTCATGTGAGTGTATTTAACCCCACACGCTGGCCAGAGCAGCTGCTGCAGCGCTGGGACACTGTCAGGGTCCTGCCATCAGCAACAATAGCCAGTGTTTCAGCTTTCTGCTGCCGTCCTGTTGTGTTTCCTTTCAATGCTCCAACCATGTTTGACTTTGTTTCAAACTAGTGATGTATGGCCTATGTAATAGATCATAGAAAATTGCACAGTAGCTAAAAAAAAGGTGACAATTTGAAATTTTTTTTGTTTTTTTTCAATAACTGTTTTTGTGTTGCTAAGGTTTATTAATATTTTTAACGAACAAAGAAAGTCTCAGATATAATGTTTGAAAGTGTTATTTATTCCTGTGAATTTTTTGTTTCATTACTCTATTCTTTTAGTGTCACATGATCCTTTAGAAATAATTCTAATGCACTGATCATTATTGATGTTGAACACACAGTGATACCTTGTTTTCGGGGATTGTTTGATAAAAGAACTGAAGTTTATTTAGCTCAAGAATGGAAAGCATTGTTTTAGAGCTTATGAGACCTCATTTATTGTGGCAGTCCTAAAAATGTACACGTTCTGCACTATTCCACATGCAACTGATTCTGAAGGTTATGTAGGCACTAAATGAACGATGCAGTTTCTCATGGTGTTTCCACTTGTTTTGTGCTGTCTCTTTTTTTCTCCCTGACACATGGGACAGAAAAGGAGATGGTTTTGCATCTGTGGATTAAGCAAATATGTCCCACTGAAGTAGAGAGGGAGAGATTAGTTAATTTGTCAGCAGCCGAGTGCAGCGATCTCACTCTGTGCTGGTGTGTGTTCTGCAGGAGAAAGATGACCTGAAGAGAGCCGAGTGTATGCTGCAGCAGGCAGACAGGCTGGGCTGCAGACAGTTTGTCACGTCTACTGACGTCGTGTCTGGCAACCCGAAACTCAACTTGGCCTTTGTGGCCAATCTCTTCAACAAGTACCCGGCGCTGACCAAACCCGAGAATCAAGACATCAACTGGGGACTTCTGGAGGGTGGGTGTTTTGATCATGATTGTTGTTCTTTCCTGTCTCATTTACCCTTTTTAGCGTTTGCTAAATACATGTGCCACGTAATGACTCAAGAAAATGGGTGGCATTTCTTCCAAACACTTACTTCTAAAAATACACCGGATGGCATCACAGATGGGACATTCAGGATTTTTTTTATGGAAACTGGTGAAGTGCGTCGTCAGACAGAGATTGGAAGGGAGGGCCTGGTTGCCTCATTTCCTGAGGCCTGAGCAGTTTACGCCCTTCTGGTGAAGCTTGCGCCCTCTTGTGGTGCAAAACTAACCCTCGTTTTAGAAATTGCAATCGGGTTATTCTGTAATTTAGCCTACGTTTCATGTCTGTTGATGCTAATTGTTTGTTTGCTTTTTAACAATAATCTTCATAAATATCATATTTTACCTATATGTGACCCTGGACCACAAAACCAGTCTTAAGTCGCTTAAGAAGCCAAAATATACATTGTATGGGTCCATTTTTTTTTTTTTTTTTTTTGCCAAAAATCCTTAGGATAGTAAGTACTTACATATTAAACATATTAACTTATTTTTTGATTAGTGATGTGCATTGATCAGATCTTGATTTGGACAACTTTAAAGGTGATTTTCTCAGCTACCCTCAGATTCCAGATGTTCATCTAGTTGTACCTCGGTCAAATATTGCCCTATCCATCCAAATCATTCATCAATGGGAAGCTTATTTATTCAGCTTTCAGATCATGTATACATCTCAATTTGGGAAAATTAACACGTACGGCTGGTTTTGTTGTCCAGGGTCACATATTTTAGAACACATAATATAATGTCACACTTAATTTATGCCTCTTGTTTTTTTCCCCAAAATTAGTTTAAGAAATGATGATTCTTGAGTTTAAAAGAATACAAATAACTCTCCCAGTCAGTATAAATAAAGTCAACAAAATATGAATTTAATGCTGACACTTAAGATGGTAAAGAAATATTGATAACGGTTAACAAAAAAGTTCAGATTTGCTAATATCAGTTACCTACACTAGTTAACAACTATTAAACCAACAATGATCAACTCTTCGAAAGCATTTCATATTTAGTTTGTGTTAACAATGCATTATAAAATGAACCTAGTATCTCCTATTATTATTAACCGTATCGGAGCTGACACAAACTAAAAATTGTATTTTTGTAAACTAATAGATTACTAGCAGATACAGTTTATTGACGTATGCATTAACGTATGCATTGCTGATTGTTAGTTATTGTATAAACCGATTGCGTTACGGGTGAAATGTTCTCTGCGTTTGTAATTGCTGTGATTAACTCCGCTTCACTTGTTTTCTGCAGGAGAGACCAGAGAGGAGAGGACTTTCAGAAACTGGATGAATTCTCTGGGTGTCAATCCTCACGTCAATCACTTATACGCGTAAGTCACACCCTCTCTTAACTTCAACTTTCATGAGCAACTCTAATCAAGTTGCTAGTGAAACTCAATGCACGTCTAGTATAGCAGTGTAACAGTAAATCAAACGAGATGTCAGTGCTCCAGTCAAATATTTTTGTCTTTTCCTACCTCTCCAGTGATCTTCAAGATGCTCTGGTCATCCTGCAGCTTTATGAGAAGATCAAGGTTCCTGTCGACTGGAACAACAAAGTCAACAAGCCTCCATATCCTAAACTAGGAGCCAACATGAAAAAGGTATTTAATCTAGAGCCGTTACCCTTGGTCCAAAACCTGCTCTCTGAATGACTGACAGACAGAGAGCGATTCTAATCAGCTAGTGTTCTGATTGGATAAAGGGCTGTTGTGTGCTCCATCTCTACATGTGTGTGTTTCTGTGTGTCCAGCTGGAGAACTGTAACTACGCTGTGGAACTGGGGAAGACCAAAGCCAATTTCTCGTTGGTGGGCATCGGGGGGCAAGACTTGAATGATGGGAACCCAACGCTCACTCTCGCCCTGGTCTGGCAGCTCATGAGAAGGTACGACTGTTAGCACAGATATATATCCAATATACAGCATGTCCAGTTTAGAAAATCTAGTGAACCATTTTTGCCAGAATGCTTTTATTCAGCAAAGACACATTAAACTGATCAAAAGCAACAGGAAAAACATTCATAATGTCATAAAAGACTTGACTACTGAGCAGTGAATAAGAATACTAGCATAATGAAGGGTCATGTGTCACTGAAGACCTGGAGCAATGATGTTGAAAATCACAGAAATCAATTCCATTTCAAACAAAATCCATTTTTCATTATAGTATTTAGCAAGATTTGCCTTTCCTCAGCCTTTCATCTATGTAGAAAACAGTTATGATTTAGCCAGAAAAAAATTATCATGTTCATGTAAAAATTGTGCTATGCTGGTTTTTATTGTATTTGTTATATATATTGATTTTGCCATGATAATAGCCTAAGATGCTGACATGGCATTAAATTAAAACATGCTACTTATCAGATAAAAGCACTGTTAAACAGCAGTCTATAACCTAGATAAATGATACATAAATGATAAATAAATTGACATTTATTTGTAAATTCAAGATGCCTAATCTGCATTTACATTTATTCATTTAGCAGACGCTTTTATCCAAAAATAAAACACAGTACATGCAGAAGTTTTATTCCATAATAAATAAATAGAATAATGTAATCTATGAAGCAGTGTTAAAGAACTGAAACATTTAGAAAAGTATTTATTAAAATATTGTAAAATTATTTAAATGCAGACATGCATGCTAGATTAAAACCTAAGTCCAGTTTCTTAATTTATTTTTGTTTAATTTTTTGTTCTTATAAGAGCATGTGTATGAATATAAAGCTTGCAGAGTTTATGTATTAGTTATAGTGGTCTGGGTCTTTGTGCTGTTTCTGCAGATACACTCTGAATGTACTAGAAGGTCTGGGCGACGGGCAGAAGGTCAACGATGAAATCATCGTCAACTGGGTCAATAAGACTTTGTCACAAGCAGGAAAATCAACCAAAATATCCAGTTTCAAGGTTATTTCATTTATCTGCTATAGCAGACCTGTATTCATGTGTTGTTAAACATCAGAAGTAAGTGTAATGTTCTGGACTCTAGGACAAAGAGATCAGCTCCAGTCTGGCTGTGCTGGACCTGATTGATGCCATCCAGCCTGGCTGCATCAACTACGACCTCGTGAAGAGAGGAAGCCTTAGCGACCAAGACAAACTGGACAATGCAAAGTAAGATATACCGTAACACACATCCAACATTAAGATACTGCTGTGTGTGTGTTTAAGTATATGCTGTCGATTATGACTTCAGAAGAAATACCGACGGGTGAAAGCACACATTGTTTAGCAAAGTGCAATGATATCTGCTTATACCATGATTGCTTTCGCATTTGACCTCAGCATGTTTATATATTACTCCCTCAGGGTTGTGTGTGTTATTAGCAGTCTCTAGTGCGCACACATTAAAAATCAAATGTTCACGATCATCGAGCAGAGAATCACAGTGCATCAGAGAATCGTTCTGTTAGGACACATGAAATGCTCTGTGTAATATTTCTCATTACAGCACACTTCTTTCTGTCCGTCTTTCACAGGTATGCTGTATCCATGGCCAGGAAGATTGGCGCTCGAGTGTATGCCCTGCCTGACGATCTAGTGGAGGTCAAACCTAAGATGGTGATGACGGTGTTCGCGTGTCTAATGGGCAGAGGGATGAAGAGGGCGTAAAACGGGACCCTGCGGACCATCAGACGCCGATGTCCTACCCAAAAGCCATTTTGCTGGTTGAAAGGCTTCTGGTTCAGTAAATTTATTACAACCACATTTAAAAAAAAATGCCAACAGATGTTAAAGAATCTTGTTTAAGTTTGGCAGGACTACAATGTTGAAATGGGCTTGAAGGGAGGGTTGGATCTTTTAGACCAAAACAATTACGATTTCATCTGCGAAAGGGACAAATTAATACCAAATTGAATGCAATATGACTAAAGTATATCTGCGCTGGACCCAAACCACGTCGGACTCAGCTTTGCAATACTCTATTTACATAATTGATAAAGGATGTATGTACGAGTGCTAGGTATAGTTTGGACAGCTTTTGGACATTTAGAGTCACGACTGGCCTTACTAGATGCAGTATTGCCTCTATGCAGATTATGATTGTGTTTGAATAATTGAATTGGACTGCTTTTTTATGTTACAAAATTGACCAAAAAAGGTAACGCATTCCGTAGTTAAATCTCAGTGTACTATGTGTCTTATGTAAATGTATACTCTTTTTACGTACAAGAGACATCCAACCAAAATGAACTATGCATGATCTATATTTTTTATTTAAAACAATACACTCCTCAGAAAAATGCCTTTAAAAGCTTTAAGCATTAACCAGTCCATGCTGTTTGTTCAATACGAAGATGCGGAGGACGGTCATCACATCAGTGTCAAACCTGTTAGCGTTGGTTGATGTTAAGTGACTGTGTTGTCGGGAATGAAACTGGAAGGGGCTGGTTGTACGGCAGCATGTTATCTATGGACCGAAGCAGCTCATTCCAAATGTCTGTAACTGAGAAACATCATACAAATAAAGCAGAAAATGCAACTGTGCATAGTATTAAAGCTCCGGCATGTCTTCTTTTTTCTTTCCATGCTCTTTATGAACGGTGCTGTAGTGTTGTGATGGTTTGGATGAACTGTGCTGCTCAACAGTAAAGTTAGAGTGAGGAATCCAACATTTTAGCACCAGGAAATCAGAAAATTACAGACATGTTTATAGTAGCAAACGTATTTTAATATGCAGTTTTTGATTTATTTTGAAAGAGAACTGATGTTAGAAGGACAAGCAAAGGCTGCATTTATTTGATTAGTAATGCAGTACAAAACAGTAAGGGAACACTAATCTTACTTTAGCATGCATATTATTAACACATTGGCTGTTTATTAGAAGCACATATTAATGCATGACCACATTTCAGATCCCTTAACTCCACTCAATTTCTCAACAAAACTACTACAATAACTGCCTTATTATTAAGAAGCAACAAATTAGGAGTCTATTAAGGGAAAATATCTTTGGTTACACATGTAACATGGTTCTCTGAGAATGGGAACAAGACTCTGTGTCTGAGATGGTGGACCTTCAGCGGAGCTTGGAGCATGTGAAAACACATTATTAATTGACGACAGTCCATGGCATTGTTGGACCGTGAGTATGAAAGGGAATCAGTAGTGTCGTCATCTTTTGTCTGATGAAAACTAGGCAGTCCAAAGATTTGCTCTGCACCAATGAGGCACAGTGTCTCATTGTCTTCTCAATGAGATCTTTATGGGCAGGAATTTGAGGACCCTGTGCAACGTGGGAGGTACTTCTCTGGACACAGCACAACAATAAGGGCATGTAAACCATTTAGCAAAAGAAACCCCTCTATTCAATACTAGGCGAACAGTCAGGTTTCAAGAAGTCAGGGCTCTGTTTAAGGGCATTCGGCTCCTGGTCAACCTCGGAGCAATGCCTGTATAGAAGCTTAAATGATGGCTGTCTTCTCGGCCATAAAAAAGGCAGGGTTGCCAGATTTTTGCAACAAAACCTGCCCAATCCCATTTTGAGGGGTGTCTCTCAGTAAAATAGAAGTTATTAGTGAGGTTCCCCTGATAGGAATCACTTCCTGGAGGCTTACTATGACATTATTGGGGTTGCTTGAATAACGTGAAAAACAGCCCGTGGCAACAATGTTAAAGTAGCCCAGTTCCATGGGAAAACCTCAGACTTGGCAACACTGGTTAAAGGGGCATTATGTCCTGGTCCGGTTGGACAGCATGATGGTGGTAGTGTAAATCAATCACCAAGGTGGTCTTAGGTCACACTACCTTTACAGGATGGTTTGGGGCCTTCTATTTTGGGCACTGAGGAAACTCCTATCACTAAGAGCAGTTCATGTCCTCTTCGCTCTCTCACTGACCACTGACCATTTCTCAATGCAGCATGATGAGAATGAGAAGAAGAGGTGTTGATTAAAGTCATCTTTTTTGTTATAAGAAATGTTTCAAGGATCATGTGGCACTGAAGACCGGAGTAATGATGCTCACAGGAATATTTATACATTAGAATAAACAAAAGAGAAATTAATTGCACAAGAAAAATACAATTCATTTAAAAACAGTAATTTTAATAGCAATAATATTTAGCAATTGCTGATTTAAGGTGTTTGTTTTTGATCAAATATATACAGACTTGTATTCTTAGTGCCCTTTGGGCTATATTGGGTGACCTTTGACCCCAAAAACACCACCTCACTGCATATTATTTATTGATTAATGAATCAATTCACACGTTAATGTTCAGTAAATACAATTTAAATAAAAACATTTCATAACGTATAGCCTAATTTGTTTGGAAAGGCACATTTTAAGGTTGCACATGAACAAAGTATTCCATTTACGTCAACATTTCTGCAATCATTTCTCTTGTGTGGTAAATCAAGACAGCAGCTGTAAAAACACTGTTATATTTACCACTGAGGACATGGCTGAGGGTACAGCGTCAAACAGTGTTTACGTGTAATCAAGTGCTGACCAGAGCAAAGCATGCGCATCAAAACCCAGCTCTGCAATCAGAGCACTTCAAACGCACAAGCATCTGCTGGAATAACAATAAGCCTGAGCACAGCGCTCGCCCTCTCACAAAACCACAGGAGGAGCTTTCAATCACACAACTGCGCTGGACATGCAAACACATCAGAGTTTAAAGAAAAAGAGACACAGACTGATGCTGTAGCAGCTGAGAGATGAGATGAGTGAGCGCTGAGGAGGTGTGTGATGTGAAGTGCCGTATGGTAATGTGTCTCTCATCCCCCTCCTGCCTCCAGACACTCATCTCCCCTCTCAGCCTCGTTTCAATCATGCCACAGCCCTGCACATCAGATCTCACTCGCAACAAACAGGTAAAACATCACTGCGCTAAAGTCAGAGGAAGACTCTTCAGAGTTTAGGAGAGGAATGATGTTTGAAGACTTCAGAAGCCCGTTCTTCAAACTCATGAAGGATTAATACACCACCACTTGAACCTGAAACAGCTCAAATATACCAGCAGGTGAGTGAATAAACAATACTTCTATAGCTTAATAATCAATGTACTGTTATGTACTATTTAAGGAAATCTTTTATGTTTTATAAATAATATTTAATGATAATTTGAAGAATATTTCAAAATAAACCCTCTCAGATTTGTTGATGTTCAGTGCTAAAGCAATGGCTTGGGATGCAGACGTAATGCTCTAGATAGTAAGGTCACTGCTGGTCAATATATGATCACAATATTTTGGAAATGCTTTAGAGCATTTAGAGCTTTTAACAAATATTCATTCAAATGCGGCCCAACACATTCTCAAGAAATTTTATTCTGTCATTTATTACTTTTTAACAATAAGATGACACTTGGCCAATTTTTAAACTATCAAGGCCAGGCAGACTACAGAGAGAAAATATATA
>JAUYWG010000048.1:3011621-3024777 GCA_034779775.1 Enteromius afrohamiltoni
TCTTCCGCGTTTGAGTTTTCCGTCACGCTACACGGGGACATCCTCGATCAGTCATTTCTCGTCTGCCTCCGTGACAGGATCGACCGGTTCAGTAAGAAGATCCGGCTAAATAGAATGATTAGCTCGCGAACCGGATATCACTAATTAGTTTAAGGTTTGAGTGGTTTAAGTCTTCTAAAAAGACATGTTCACTTTATATGATGAACAGTCCATAATAATGCCCACCTGGGCCGATCAGACAGTTCAAGTGCCCTCCAGGGTGGAGCAGATGACTGAAAAACCATCAGTGAAGACGCCCTCCTTGACGTAGCAGACGTTCTCCAAGGTGGTGCCGAAGGCTGGGAGGCCCACCTAGCCGGGGTAGACGGAAGTGACACCCACCAAGGCGGGGCAGATGGCGAAGAGGTTCCTGCAGGGCGGAGCAAGCAGCAGAGAAGCCCACCGGGCTGGCGCAGGCGGCGGAGACGTCCTCCTGGGCGGAACAGGTGGCGGAGAAGCCCACCAGGACGGAGCAGTCGGCAGAGATGTGCTCCTTGGCATGTGGCGGTCTCGCGATCGGCGGCCATCTTGCGCGAGAATGGCGCACGCCAAATGGCGAAGCGAGTGCTGATCCTCGGGCTCGTTTTGCTGCTCGCAGCACAATGATTCCCCCGACTGTTACTGCAAGCGGGTATGTCCTCATCCTCTTTACCCACGGTGTAGTGAGAGCCACACCACCATAACACAAAATCTATGAGACGAGCTAGATCCCAATTCAACTCGTCAAAATCGGGCAAATCACCCAATAAATCGAAGTCCAGACCAGATAGGAAATAATCCTTAATTTTAGACTCTGTTACCTTTACGCGGTGGCTGATTGTGATAAAGTCTTCAACATAATCCTCTATTCACGGACCGCTCTGAAACAGCATGAGCAGGCGTGACGGTGAAACCGGAGTATAATCCTGCCAGCGTGGTGAAGAGAAGTCCCGGAGCTTGAATGTGTCCTGATAGCCGCTAACTCCTTTTCATTAACGGTTCATTCTGTCACGTTCAGGGAGTCGAATAAGCGTTCGGATTTAATGCAAGGCTTTTATTATAACACACAGAGCGTAAACAGACAGTCAGAATCGATACTGGCAAACATCAGTGTCAGAGGCGAGGCTGAATCGTAGTCAGAGTCCGTATCGTAGATCGTGCGAGGGGTAAACAACATCCAAAGGGCAAGGCAGAAATGTTAATCAAAGGCAGGTGAGTTCAGAAACAGATAAACACGTTTTTGCCACCTCGCAACACAAGATACCCCTTTCCTATTAGATTAGTGACACAGTAGTTTGTTTTTGGGAACTGCCACTGCGTCCGAAAATGCTATGGGAACGCCTTCGCGTGTGACACGCTCTGAATCTGCTGTACCAATGTCGAATTTAAATGGCACGATGTGATGACGTAGCGACATCATAGCTAACGCTAGCTTTCTTGCTATGCACGAGACCCCTGCAGTAGTGGCTCAAGACCAAGGAGGTTTCCCTGGAAGGAATTCAGGTTGTTCGATCAAGGTCTCCCAACTATGTGTGCGAGCCTTAGATATGTGAAGAAACCCTTGGCTTGAAACCCAGAGGAGAGCAGCCACGAGTGGCCGTCTGTGAATTGGTCGCCATCTCACGTGGCACTGTAATTGCCTGAAGATGCTGGCTGTGTTTTAAGTAGTAAAACACTTTTTCCAGACCTAACAATCACCATGTGTTAGTATGCACCGACAACACAGCGGTGGTCTTTATATCATTTATATCACCAGTGGGTTCTGCGGATTTAGCCACTGTACGAACTGGCACGTCAGATTCTCCTGTGGAGTCAGGGATAGATCCTTTGAGAGCTGTGTTTGTTCCTGGCCATCTGAGGATGAGACCGCCAGTGCGCTCTCGTGTCCCCACGTGGGACCTGGCTGTGGTGCTAGAGGCTCTGTGTAAACCACCCTTCGAGCCCATAGAGGAGATGTCAGATCGCCATCTCACTCTCAAGATGACTTTCTTGCTTGCAATCTCTTCTCTGAAGCGAGTAGGTGACCTTCAGGCCCTTTCAGTAATGCCTTCATATTTAGACTTTGCGCCCCGACTGGCAAAAGTTTTTCTTTTTCTTTACTTTTAGTGGAAATGGAAGGAAATTAGTGGCGATTAAAAATGGAGGTATGAATTTTGGATTGTTTTTTGTGATGTAAATTAATCAAGCTTTGAAACGCATATCATTTTTTCACATAAAAACGCACTGTTTTGAGGCCCCGGAAACTAACCGGGACTACTTTCTTAAAAAACTTCAAGCGGTCAGAACTCTGACCAGGGAGGTGATCACAGAGTGGGTCAGTGTGTACACACTGTAGTGCTGGTAAGGATTGCATACAACTTCATGTCTTAAATGGGCGAACTAACCCTTTAACGAACCATAGTTATAATCATGACCTCTATCAATTTGGTCTACTCATATGTATTTCTGTGCACAATATCCTTCTCACTTCTATCATCTGAAAGAAATTTATACAAATAAATAAATAAAAAGCCACATGTTCCTCCACACACACACAGCTAAACACACACTTAATATAGGATTTTAATTACTGTGTATGTTGCAGCCTCATCAATGCTACTCTCTAATGGGGAGAACTACCTCTGTTTCTTCTGAAACTCTCTCTCCCCCACCCCCTCCTTTCTCTCTCTCTCCCTCCCTCTCTCTCCCTCTCAGACATGACAGCACGAAGGGGATAAGGCCAGAGTAATTATGGTTCAGCCAGGCTGGCAGGTGTGATAAATGACTAATAAGGAGAGAGAAGAACAGGGTACTCAAAGGAAGACTATTAGTCTTATCACTCCTGCACTGCTTGGCCCAGGACAGGGGGCTTGTAACTCTTCAACACCCACCCCCTTCCCAAACCATTCTGCCTACATGAGAGAGACCTTTTCGATTAACTGTCTTAACACCAGGGGGTATTCCAGAAAGAGGGTTTAGCAACTGGGTATGTTTACAGCAATGTTTTAACCATGCTGTGGTTCTAAAACTGTAACAAACACAGAAGGAAATAAAAGTGGCCTGTTGCAGAAAGCTAGTTTAACAAAGACGAACAAGATTGTTATGAAAAATAAATTTTGAATTTGAACAAGGGCTGCATGATTAATTAAAATAAAATTTCCGGTTCTGGAATTGTAAGGATTCTATCGGAAGAAATGATTCCTCACTGTTGCTTTAGATTCTTAAATTCTTGTTTTTTAGATTTTAAATTGTAATTGTGCCTGCATTGTGCATTAAATTATTTATAGTTTACAGCTCCACAGAGGACATGCAAAACATGAAGTGTCCGAAATAAATGTGCACAGTTCAGCTTAATGATGAAGTTTAATTTAACAGTATGTTTTGTACAAAATTAACAAACTACTCCAAAGCAAAATAACCAGAATAATAACAACAACACCACACTGATATAAGAGCTTGTGGTTTTTCTGGCAATGAGATGTGCTCTGAATTTATTTTCAGAATTATAATTGGCTGATAAAAAGGTTAAAATGTGGCATTTTACCTAAGATGTAAATAAATCAAGACCCTTGATCACATCATAACCTGATGATTTTTTTTTAACTGGTTCATTAAAATGATCTATCTGAATCCGACTTATAATCTTTTCATTCATTTAATATTCATGCAACAAAGTTCATCAACAATTTTTGTGCCGTGCCAATGTGCTCTGACAATCATCTGCTCAAATTTACCTTTTAAGTTACAAAAGGTAATGAAATAAGCTTTATTTTATTTTTCTGTAATAAGTCTTAAAAAAAGGTTTTTTTGTTTTTGCTATTGAAGCAGTTAGAGGTTCATCTGTACTGGATATACTGTAGAACACTTCATATAGCAATAAATTGTTAATTTAGGTATTTTAAAATAATAATTTATTCTAAAGCTTGTATTTATAGCTGTGCTTGTATTATTTATACGAGTTCTGATTTATACAAGTTCTGAAAAAATCTGATGAATTATGGATCATAAAGAGCTTATAAGACAATTGTTAGTTTACCTATTTTAAAAGAATAACTGGTAACCCTTTATAATAACTGCATACTTTGAATCATTAGGTAGGCATTAGTAAATAGTAAAATAGTCAGTTCATCCTTTATAAGGATCGTAGTTCGAACACAATTGCCTAGCATCCATCTGTTGAATCTCCGCTATCTTCCCAACAAAACGAATGAACTTCTTCTGTTCCCGGATCAACAAGGATTTTTCAAACTCTGCTGCTCTGTGTTTCATAGAAACTTGGCTGAACAACGCCATTCCAGACGCGTTAAGTCTGCTGGGCTTTCAGCTGTTTAGAGTGGATTGTGACGCAGAATCAATGGGGAAATCGCACAGAGGTGGGATGTGCTTCTACGTCAATGAAAGGTGGTGTACAGATGTATCTGTGTTAAAGAAGATGTGAACATCTAGAAGCGCTCTTTATTAACTGTAAGCCTTTCTACTCGCCACTGGAGTTTTGCTCATTTATTCTTGTGAATGTTTACATTCCTCCGCAAGCGCACGTGAGCACAGCCTTACAGATTCCCGCTGATCTCATCACAGAGACTGAACGACAACACCCAGACTCTGTTTTAATCATTCTCGGGGACTTTAATAGAGCAAATCTCACACGTGAACTGCCAAAATACAGACAGCATGTTACATGTCCCACCAGAGACAGAGATATACTGGATCACTGTTACACGCAATAAAGGATGCATATCACCCTGTCCAACGAGCAGCTTTGGGACTTTCCGATCACTGTTTGGTTCATCTCATACCGACCTTCAGGCAGAAACTGAAATCAGCTAAACCTGTATTAAGCACTGTAAAAAGAAGACTGATGAAGATGAGGTGTGCCAGGTCTTCAAAAAGAACAAAAAAAGGAAGGCACCAGGCCCAGACGTGTGACTCCAGCCTGTCTGAAAACCTGTGTTGTCCAACTGGCACCCATCTTTCTCAGATCTTCAACGGATCTCTGGAGCTGTGTCCCATCTTGCTTCAAATGCTCCACCATAATTCCTGTCCCAAAGAAATCCAAAATTACTGGACTTTATGACTACAGACCTGTAACACTAACTTCTATGGTCATGAAATCATTTGAAAGACTGGTGTTGGATCAACTGAAGGACTTCACTGGACCCTTACTGAACCCCCTGCAGTTTGATTATAGAGCAAACAGGTCTATGGATGATGCAGTCAATATGGGACTGCACTACATCCTGCAACATCTGGACAGACCAGGGACTTACGTGAGGATCCTGTTTGTGGACTTCAGCTCTGCTTTTAACACCATCACTCCTCCACCCCAAATTAACCCAGCTCTCTGTCCCTAGCTGTCTGCCAGTGGATCACCAGCTTTCTGACAGACAGACAACAGCTAGTGAGAATGGGAAAAAATCACATCCAGCACGCGTATGACCAGCACTGGCGCCCCTCAGGGCTGTGTTCTCTCCCCACTGCTCTTCTCCCTGTCCAGCAATGACTGCACCTCTAAAGACCCCTCTGTCAAGCTCCTGAAGTTTGCAGATGACACCACACTCATCGGCCTCATCCAGGACCATCACGAGTCTGCTTACAGACAGAAGGTTAAAGAGCTGGCTGTCTGGTGTAGTCTTAACAACCTGGAGCTCAACACACTCAAAACAGTGGAGATGATTGTGGACTTCAGGAGGAACTCCCCTAACTAGCCATCATGAACAGCACTATGGCCACAGTAGAGTCATTCAGGTTCCTGGGCACCACAGTCTCCCAGGACCTGAAGTGGGACACTCACATTGACTCCATTGTGAAAAAGGCCTACTTCCTTCCCCAGCTGAAGAAGTTTCAGTTGCCACAGGAGCTGCTGATATAGTTCAACACAGCAATCACTGAATCTATCCTCTGCACATATTAACTGTCTGGTTCGGTTCAACTTATACCTTCACCTCAACCAACGGTTTCACATGCTTTACGGTTTGGGTAGGCGGGTCTGGATCAGCGCTTTTCAGCTGCAGAACTGGATGGCTGTTTGCCTACATTGGACTTTTTCCACATCCCTCCCCCCTTCCCCTATTGCAATGCTATGTCTTGTGATTATGTGTTTTATGTGCCTACTGCTGAGGTATTTTTTCCCTGATCTCAAACTGCCTTCCTTGGAAGGTAGTCTGGGAGGGTTTTTTTTGCCTCCTTATTAAAATGTATCTTATTTCTCTTATTTTCTATTGCTACCTCTCGACTGACCTGTCTCCCCCCCAATGTGATGTTTGTGTATGGTCAGAGGGGTCCCATTTCGCAGCATGTAACAGTGTATGTGACAAATAAAGGCTTTCCTCATCATCATCATCATCAGCCACCAAATCTGACCTCAGACGAGAATCACATCCCTCCCCACTCTCCAAGAACTGTACTTATCCAGAGTGAGCTAAAGGGCTAAGAAAATCACTCTGGACCCCTCACACCCAGCACACTAGCTCTTTAATCTGTTTGCCATCTGGTCAACGCTACAGAGCACTTAGCACCAATACAACGAGACACAGGAACAGTTTCTTCCCTCAGGCAGTCCATACCATGAACACTTAATAACAACCTCATCTTTGCTCATATCATCATGTACAAACACTTTACACCTGTTCTAACTGTTCTTACTTAAATCTTTATATTACTTATTGATTTTTTTGTGCTACTTTGTACATTATTTTGTATATTTGTATATAATTCTTTTTATTATTTGTGTCTTGTCACTGTCATTTTGTTGCACTGCAGAGCACTGTCACAAAAACAAATTCCTTGTACGTGTAATCATACCTGGCAATAAAGCTCATTCTGATTCTGATTTAACTCACCTTTCCTAATAATGTGCTAATTAGCAAGTTTCACTATGAATATGGCTAAAAAAAGATCCTCAGAGAGCGCCTCTGAAAAGAGGGGTGGGGTCAGCGGTGCTCGTGAAGATTTAAAGGGGAAGTACACAGAACAGAGTGATTTCAAAAAAGCTGTTTTAACAGGGTAACGTTTTTTTTTTTTATTTGAAACTATCATCATGCGTCTAAATAATTGTTATGATCAAGCTGATGTGCCAGCTCTGGCCACTGGATGACACTCCAGCGCCAAATTAACTCTTTGTGTTTTGTGTCTCTGTTTTCATGCCTGTACTGTCTCAATGAACTTATGTCTCCACCCCTCGTGTTTGTTGTCATGGTATTTCATTCATGTCTCCGCCCATCTTGTTTGTTGCCTTAGTGTTTCCTGTCTCCACTCCACGGTCTAATTATCAGGTGCATTTAAACCCCAGTCTGTCTGTCTTATCGCAATTCATTGTACTGTCTTTAGAGTGTTGTTTGGAGTCTTTCTATACTCAGTGTTTGTCAATAAAACAGCCTGCACATGAATCTGCACTCTTCCTTGACTCCTTACCATAACAATAATAATGTTATGTTCAGCTGGACGTGTCAGCCCAGCTCTCTGGCTGGCACTCCAGCATCAGGGTATTTATGTGTTTTCCCCTGTTTTCATGCCTGGACTCACTCTCACAAACTCATTTTGTCGGACTCTCATTCATGTTTCTATGTTGTCACGTGTGTTCATTCATGTCTCCGCCTTGCTCATCTGATACCATAGCAATTTATTGTTTAGCTCCACCTATTGACCCAGTTTCCTCTGTATATAAGTCTTTGTCTAATTCTCACGGTCCATTGCACTGTCGATCAGTCCTGTATTTTTTCGTGTTTCAAGTTCCTTTGTTTTCCTGTTTTCACAATGTTCTACGACCTCTCTCTCTGTCTTTGCCTTGGATATCTCTCCTTTCTGGCCATCGACTCTGTCTGTTTCACCCTGTGTTTATAATAAAGTAGCTTTGCAAATGATCCTGCATGTCTCTTCACTCCCTGCTTCGTGACAAATAAGATTTACAAATGTACATTTAAATAGGTTATTAATCATTTGCTTACACTTTCTAAATGATCTTATGAACCACTGACAACTCCTAAATAACTGGTTTGTAAATAACCTAATAATTTATCAATTATAAATTCATTGTTACTAAAGTATAAAAAATAATGAAACATTATAGATATGCTCAAGAACAAAGCATTTATAGCTGCATTTTTTTATTTGCTTACTAATACCTACAATGCTTTATAAAGTATAAATTCACTATTTGCTAATGCTTAACTAATGATTCATAGCATGCAGTTATGAATAATTTATTTTAAAGCTTATTTAAAAATATTCTTATTTATATTTCAGTCAGAACCACTTAAGTCAAAAGAAAACCATAGACTTTTAAAAACTTTTTTTTCTGTTGTACCATGTTTACTGAATTTACATTTGGCGGTTCCCATCGTCCTTCATGCCAATGCTGTTGGAATGACGTCATCAACCTGTTGCTTGACTCCAGGTAGTCACACAGTGGTTGGTGCGGTGTTCGAAGCTGAAATCCTGAAAAAAGATAACCTTAACCCTCTGGGTTTAATCACTTATTCACAGAAAAAAACATAGTGTTTCAAATTTTAAAAGACATGTTTTGAGGCTAAAAGCTTGTATGCAGGGGCATGAGAATAGCCATGAATATTCAGTGATTATCACCTGAATAGACAGAGACCCCTCCCCTAATGGCCCATTAATGTTACAGTGACAGGTAAGTCAGGTAACAATGAATGTGAGGAAATTGAAAAAAGATTTTTTTAAATGATTTTTTTTTTAATTTACAACACAATATAATTAAAATATACATAATAAAGGTCAAAGACACATTATTGAGCACAGAGCTACAGAGATGTGAACAGACTTTGAGTCAATCCTGAAAACAAGTGAACCCTGTAAATACCTGTTATTTGAGTGTTTGCTGTTGCTTTGCATGAATTCAAGAAAAAATAACCACCATCAGTATTCAGGGAGTTTGTTTTACCAGAGAATATCAGTGCAGATGAACATCCTAGAGGCAATCAGTTTAAAGAAACTCGAGTATATGTCATCCAGCCAGGTTTATCATGCAGCAGGTTTTAATCACTAAAAACAAAACAAATACACAAAATCTGTGAGCATGTTGATATCGCTGTCAGCGCTGTTTGTTTTGTTTTCTCTGTCCTTTCCGCGTTGAGCACATGAGCTGTTGTGGGCATGTTCATGTTGTGCGCGTCTCACATGGAGATTGTAATGACAAAGCTCGTGGGCGTGGTCACATTAAAAATAATGAGATCAGATTGAGAAACTCAGTATAGTGTTGGTTACTTACTCATTACTTTAACACAGAATATTTGTTTTCAACGTGCACTTACTGCATTTAAAAGAAGTTCAAGCTTTCTATAGATATATTTCTCATGTATGTGTGTCATGTTTTCGCGGAGTTACAGTTCATTTTATTGAAGGCTTCTTAAAAACAGTTCGCGGAGAGAACAAAGAAAAATCTTGCACACTTTTTATTTTCCTTATTTTGCAAAAGCACACACTTTACACAGATAGAAAAAGACCCAAATCAGTCGGGCGTGTCGGCCGACCTCAGAGGGTTAATAAAAATCCAGAAGGTTTACCTTCCAACAGGACAATGAACCTAAACCCACAGCAAGAATGTCTTATAGACAACTCTGTGAATGTCCTTGGGTATCTCAGCCACAGTCAACAATCTTCCCAGCTAACAAAATTACGTAACTGTTACATAACTGCAACGTAATCTGGTGACCAAAGTTTCGTCATAGCGGCGTTACTAGTTACGTCGTGGCATCCGGAAAACGACGTAACACGTTACGTTGCCAGTTTGTAAGGGGCGACGTCGTGGCAACATCATGCATCAATAGTTTTGTGCCGATCAGTTGGTGTTATTTTCTTTTTATTTTATTCATTTTATATGGGCGGACATGCAGTTTAATCTAATCTATGTCCTCATAATATGCCCAAACTAACATAAAGGCTGTTCCAACAGCTGTGAATGATGAATACAGAAATGAATTCAGTTTATTTATTTTGGAAACCACACAAACATGAACAGTAAAATACACTCAAATTATTAATAAAAACACAGGATATACAGTGAATGAAAGCGCTAAAGATGTCCCATAACGTTACACAGCATCATTAAACAGATATGTTTGCTAGCAGATATTTCGGATAATAAAGGAAAAATACCATAATACACACACACCATTCATAATGCACATCGTTCTGTGCCAGCCTTTTCACAAGAATACGCTGTTTTAATTCAAATCAAAGCGTTAATAAACAAACAAAACATATTTGTGTGGTATGGCTCTACATGGATAGAAACAGAGGAGATGAATTGTTGAATAAATTATTTATTATGTTCTTTTTTTTTCAACATGAAATATTAAACTGTGGAAAAAAAAAAATCACTTGACATTTTAAAAAAACAAAGACATGTTGTTTAACATCATATTCTTTTTATACTGCCGTCTCTGTTTCTCCCTCTCTCATTATCTCTGCCTCAGTGAATTTATTACCACCTTGAGTAGACATCTTATGCTTGAGTGCATCTGCTATGTACATGTGACAGAATCATTTTTAACACTGCATCAAGACTGACAGTAGTTTAGCCACTGTTGTGGGGAGAGTGCAGCTCTCTAAGTAGATGTAGAATTGTTTTTTGTTTTCTCTGTAAGTTTATACATTAAAGAGAATCCTTTATGACAATTCACACTAGATGAAGATGATTTTTATTTATTTAATTATTATTACTATTACAACAACAAACACTGGCAAACAAGGACTTGAAACTGTTATCCTGGGTTATCCAAAACTCCGGATAAACGGAATCCTGGGTTATCTGTAATCACGTTGGACACTGTAACTTACCTGCTGTTTGTCTAATCAGTGATAGTGACCCCACAAATATGCAAATAAAAACATTAATCCAGGCTTTAGAATTACGTTATTTATGTATCTTGCTGTTTTTTTTGTACACATTTATATATATATATATATATATATACACACACAGTGAGGTCAATAAGTATTTTATCACTGTAACAGTGCAACTGGAGGTGTCCTCAAGCTCCACTAGATGACACTCCAGCCCCCATCAATGTGTTGTTCTGTTTCCCCATTATCATCCCCAGAACTCTTATTATGAACTTGTGTCTCCAACCAGCCTATCTATCTCTATGGTTTCTCATTAGTTCCTCCTCCCCCTTTGTCTTGTTATCTTGTTATCTTGTGTATTTAAAGACGCACCCATGTTTGTCATGTCGCCGATCATTGTGGTTAATCCCCCTTTTAAGCCGTCCATGTTTTCCTGTGTTTTTTTTTCCCTGTTCTTGTTTCTCGTTCTCGACCCTGCCTGCCTTGGATTTTTGCTCTTGTCTCTGCCCCTCTGAATTGTTTTTTAACTTAGAAATCATAGAGGGGTCTACAATTTTCATAGGTGCATTTCCACTGTGAGAGACAGAATCTAAAAAGAAGAATCCCACTGTATGATTTTTTTAACAATTTTTTGGGAATTACTGTGTTAAATAAGTATTTGATCACTTTAGTCAAAAATTCGTAATATTTGCCCAGGTGAAAAATAAATATATTTCAATTGTGCTTTTTTAGACATACTTAATTTATATAAATTATACTATACTAAGTGCATATTAAATGTATTATTTTGGAACAACTAAGTATATTAAGTGTATTTTAAGATCTATTTACAAGTTATTTATATGATCTGGCTTATGACAAAAGAGGTATTTATGGCCCCTGATTGAATGATTTATTGTTTTATGGCTCTTTGGAATTTATGAGGTACAATAAACCGGACACCTGGTTGCACATCTGGACTGTACACCCCACCCCACATCCTGTCATAAATACTCACCTCCGGGGGAGTGGTATTTATTGCAGCTGTTGTAAAAAAGAAAACATGACCAAGTCATTAGATTTTTACAATGTTTATTATGTCTATGTAATGTGTTTTGTCTGTGTATGTGTGCTTGGTGTGTCTGCTTGGACTGAGGCCCTTCTCCGCAGGGGTCGGGGTCTGCTTGAGGGTCCCCTCCTCCTTCCCCCACCTTGCAGGGAGGACCCCCAGAGAGATCTGTGTCTGCTAGGCTTTGTCTCTAATGAGGAAAAAAAGAATGAGACATTAGTCAATAAAGGTTTTTAAACCAATAGATGGTTATAACAGGTTTTATCAGTGAATTAAATTTATCAGATGAAAATACCGCTTTTCATGATTTAAAAACAATAGATCTCTCGCCCCACAGTGTTTGCAGTCTATAAATTAAGTCTTTTTAAAACCATTGAAATATATTCTACTCATCTAAACTACTGCATGCTTGAAGCGACTGTTTTGTGTGCCATTATTTTACATCCTAAGCCCTCCAAAATCTCTAGTTCACAAGAATATTTAAATAAGAAGTCCGATCAATAATCGAACTGTTGCATGATTAAATCAAATTATGTATTAAGAACTTAGACCTCGTTAGAGGTGAGATGCAGCCTGCTCATGCACGGGGCTTTGTGTGTGTGTTCCGTGCAAACACTGAATTATACAACTTTTTAAAATAGCTAAAGCCAATACATAGATTAAATGCGACGGATAAATGAAAGAATTGTCTATTTCATACGATTTCTTCTGGCTCTTTCTCTCTCTCTGTCTCTCTAGCTCATTGGCCGACGGGTGCCTCACACAAAATAAAGGCCACATTTTGGACTTTAAATGGACAAATTTTGTTCATAAACATTCTATTAGAACAGTAAACTCGGGTTGTCCTAGCAATCTTAGGCTATTTGCAAGAATGTTAAAAACAAAAAGAACGCGTGCTCTCTCTCTCCCTCTCAATGCTACGAATCATCAAACACACGCAAACACTGAGTATTCTAATCATGTAACGTTAGTCTCTCAATATAAAAGCTGCTATTGTGGGCTTTGAACGGTCAAATCTGTGCATTTGAAGTGGTAAATTGCATTGCAAAGCCGGATATAAATCCTGATAAAAAACGCAAACGCCGTTTTGTTAAACTCAGACAAAGAAACGGATATACGTCTCCCGAGCTCTCTTGCTCTCACTCCCAACACTAGCTCTCTCCCTCACAAACTAGTTTCACCATTCGAGGCAGACAAAATAATAACTTTAAGCTTGTAAGAAAGAGACCGAAGAGGTTATGAATATAACCAAGGTTCTTTGAGGGAACGACACTGCGTCCAGAGACGCTATGGGGAACGCCTTCA
>JAUYWG010000048.1:3026524-3052939 GCA_034779775.1 Enteromius afrohamiltoni
ACAGGTGAAAGTAGGTCAAGGGGTGGAGCAAACAATGAAGTACCTAGACAACCAACGAGTGGGCGGAGACATGAGTTAATTGATGAGAGTCCATGAATGAAAACAGACATAAAACACAGAGGTTGCTGAGCACTGAAGTGCCATCCCCTGATCTGGGCTGACTGTGACAGTTTACATCATTACCTGCTTCAAAATGAATTCTGTTAATGAAATTGTTGTTGAAAGATTTTTAGTTAGCCTACTGTGCGGATAAAAACACTGACAAAATTATAGAAACAATGAATAACTGTACAAGGTACATTTGTAAAACAAAAATCATAGATCTTTTTTCAGATTTAAGAGTGAGCACTTTGTTATATGTATATGGAGGTCATGTTCATCTGATGAACCTAACTTTTTAATAAGCAGAGGGAATTCCCCACTTTAAAAATAACTTTTACATGCTAGGGTGTTTGCATTATGTACAGGGATACTTCGGACTTAAGAACCAGAACGTGTTAGGTTATGTTTTTTTCAATTTGGAATATATGAGGACAGTGCTGAATACCAATATGGTTTACTTTCGTGACATCATTCTCTATTATACATCAGTGGTTATACCACAGTCAATATCAGTGGACAATTAACGATTCACAACATCATCCCGTCATTGATGGAACATAAAAAATGAACTTGATGTTAGCAACAAAGAGTGACAAATGTAAGGGGGTCTGAATACTTCACGTGCTCACCGTATCTATCTTGAATGTGTATGGTTTGAATGGTTTAAAATAATTAAAATACATATACAGCATCGCTGTATGAGGAATAAACCTTGCTGTTAATCCTCTCATCACATAATACCAGCGAGAGAATAAGTATTCAGATGCTGTGGGCTGCTCTATCAAACCCAGAAATATTGCTGGTTTAAAATAAAAAAATAAGACGGAAAAATGACACGGTTCAAGGGTTCATTCAAACGTACTTCCTCTACCTTGCATTGCACAGACTGCCCGTTGTATTAGATATCAAAACAACAATAAAGATCAGAACAGACTTCTATGAGTATTCAATGCAAAAATCCAAATATTTTCAAAGGGTTCGCATTAAACTTATTTTTGCCAATGGCTGTGTTTGTATTATAACAAGAAAATATTTGCAATGCTGAGGCTCTCTCTTTATATATGATATGTACAGAGAGAGAGAAGCTAATGTAGTCTAACTTAGACAAGCCTGGTTTCCTATCGCTGCAGTGTATCACATTATCACACATGTCTAATACAACTAATCCACAATGATACAAAATATTCCTGTTTATTTTATTTTTGCTCCAATTTTATTAGTAGTATTTTTAAACACTGATAAAGTCAATTGTTTTGCCATTCAAACAATAAGGAATTTAAAGCATGCCTAATCTCTTACCAGCAGCACAAGTTTTAGGTCGTGGGAATGTTTTTCATTTATGTGTTTTCTTTTGTTGGTTCTGTTGAATATCCACTACCACATAGTAAAGGAGGTTAATTGGACAAAAGGTGTGGGAAGTCTTATTTAAATCATCATTTAGGACAGTTCAAGAGCAGGAATGGGTAACTGGTGGCACACGGTGGCCCACTGGATCATATTACACTCGGTTTGATCCATTTTAAAATATTTGAAAAATAAGTCCCGTAAAGATTGCTTTGATGTTAATACCATCTCCAGCCAGGAGAGGTGCTAGTTTCCGGCAGCGCCCTGTACTCAATTCAGCGGGATGTGCACTCTGTTAACGTTAACAGATAATAAATGGAAAACTGACAATATTTTTTAGTCCATATGGTACACAGAATATCTTTTTAACAGGTTCAAGGGAATTCCCGTATGTTTGGGTTGTTAGGTTTTAAATGTGTATTTTTATTTAAATCTCCGTCACGTCGCTGCTTTCAAACAACGGGACGCCAGAGTTGCACTCGTCTCAGGTCTAAAAGGTAAAATGTGTAGTCAACAAAAGCTTTTTGCCAAATCCGTGACAGAAGTGTTTGCATTAAACTAAGTTCTTCGGGTTTGCGTGGGTCCTTAAAACGTCTTCAGTTTAATTGTTTAAGTTTAACGTGATGAAATCTCTTGAACGATTCTGAAAGTCTTAATTATGTAGGTCTTAAACATGGGGACGGAGTAACGCTACAGATTCATGTGTCTTCAATTAAACGGCTAAAAGGCTATGATTTCACAGAATAAATGTGAGCACTGCACTGCTCCTTCCAATGTAACATGACTGTCTGTGTGCTTACCGGAAACGGTTCTGTTTATGCCGTTCCGACAGGAAACCTGCTGGAAGAGAGCGGATGTGCTTCTTCAATAAGCCCTTCTGTTCTTACTTGTGAACCAGTGGATTAACAAAAGCAAATGCATTCTAAAAAAAGTCTAAACCATTTAATATACCAAGATATCAGTGCTGCCAAACGATTCATCTCGAGTAATCGCTTCCAAAATATATTTTCATTATGTATTTTTTTTTTACGAAATATATGTATGTTTACTGTGTACTTTATTATGTATACATAAATGCACATTATATATTTAAAAAAAATTACATGTATATTCTTTTATATTTATATACTTCATATAATTGATATATTAAATATATAAGCACACATACATGCATGTTCGTGTATATATATATATATTTAATAAATATACAAACACATTATGTAAACAAACTTATTTTTGATGCAATTAATCGTGATTAATTTTTTGACAGCACTGTAAAATTTATTTGTTATTTAATATAATAATTGATTTATACTAATTGTTTAAATTAATATAATACTGATATGTTGATGTGTTTGACTCATCTCTTTTCTTAAAAAAAAAAAAAAAGGAAAAGCTCAAATGGGAACTGCAAGTCTTTAACAGTCTTAAATTTGTCCTTGCCCATTATTCTATGGTACGGATTGAAATGGGTGTTTTCTGTCTCTTCAATAAGCCCGTCTTTAAGTTGTTTTGGTAGAGTTCTGTTGACCTGTTCTTTTGTTTGTTGCAAATTTACATTGGCTTGTTGGGGTAATACTGCTGTCAGCTTTCAACAAAGTTTCCCTTCTGAATTAGATTTAACTGCACAAGTTTTATAGTTAATAAAATCTTTGAAACCAAAAGAGTGGTTATACTTTCATTTGCTTCTATAAAAAGTTAATTGAGTAAGACTGTAGAAGTTGTGTGGACGTGGATTAATAATCTGGCCCTTCGTGTAAAGGAGAAAAATAGCTGGTCCTTGTCAATCTCAGAGCTGCCCATCCCTGATCACATGTTTTCCTCTGCTCTGTCAGTGGGCTCTTCAATGGCCTCGGTGGCTCCTGTGGTGACCTCAGCCTCCATCGCTCCAACGAGTCTGTCCCTGAAGCCTCTAGGAGCCGCTCCTGCTATAAGCACAGGTACCACACACTGCCACGGCACAATTGTGGACCATATATAGTTTTCGAAACGGTTGTTTTTGTATTGTTTAAGTATGCGTTTGTGTCTTTTGTAGCTGCTGCTAGCACTGGAGCTACTACTGGCTTTTCTCTGGGACTGAAGATCGCAGCACCTACTGCAGCAGCCACCATCACCTCCACCTCCACCTCCGTCGTCACAGCCAGGTACAGACACGCTCACATATCAGCTGTTGTGATTTCTGTCGAGGTGCACATCCAGATTCTTGTGTTGTCTTCTGTCAGCACTGCTCCAGTGATGTCATACTCTCAGCTGGAGGCTTTGATTAACAAGTGGAGCTCAGAGCTGGAAGACCAAGAGCGGCACTTTCTGCAGCAGGCCACTCAGGTCAATGCCTGGGACCGCATGCTGGTGGAGAACGGAGAGAAGGTACAGTGCATTCATCTTTAACCACACTGTTTTCTTCCCTGCTGCCACACACACCATCTTTGCACTGCTATAAGTTATAGCAACTCCATGTTTATATACACATCCCCATTATGAATTACACCTTTTCAAATAGAGCAGGAATCCCGGGGGGCGGCAACAAAAACAAAGAGGTGCTCTTTAGTTTCAACTGTAATGATACTGTGTTCAGACACTGCTGGTTATTACGTAGCACATTTCCCATTCTGAGCCTCCTGCAGTTAACCAGTCCGTCTTTAAAGCTGAATCTAGTGTTGATGGCACACTGCCTACAACCATATTGCAGCAGGTTTCCAGTGACAAGGATTTTTCTTCTCTCTTTTAGATAACTGCCTTGCATAAAGATATGGAAAAGGTGAAACTGGACCAACGAAGGTAATCAGTGTTTTAATTTATTTAAAAAGTTGTATTATACTGAAAACATTAAAGTGGAGTTCACCCAAAAAGACCTTCGTTCGAGATCTTTCTGACACTCCGTAGACAGCGAGGGATTTAGCTTGATCAAGATCGTAGTAAGGAGATTGGTATAAGAGTCCATCGGTGGTTCAACCTTACATTTACAAAGCTATGAGACTTTATTTAGCTCTACTTCTCCACATTACTTTAGTGCACTTATAAAGGGTATCGCAATGAATGCGCTGTGCCTTGTTTACGAGCAGAGGAATTCATGTGTGTGTTGTGATACTCTCTGTAATGGCACTAGGGTGTACGTATGTTTTATTTTTTGCAGTGACTGGCTGACTGTGCATTATTCTGCTGTTTGCAGCAGCTACTTAATGGTCTGAATGAAGAGTTGACCAGTCCTAATCAATCAAAGCATGTTTTATATGGCATTTTTGATGTTAACTGATTAAAAGGGTTGTCCTGTTTTGGCCCTTTTGCCACAGGTTGGATCAAGAGCTGGACTTCATCCTGTCCCAGCAGAAGGAGCTGGAGGATCTTCTTGGTCCATTAGAGGAGTCTGTGAAGGAGCAGAGTGGAACCATTTACATGCAGAACGCAGACGAAGAGCGAGAGAGAACGTAAGGACTCTATCAGCCGTCTAAGGCTGATGATACAACTTTTTGAGCAATGTTGTCGGGCAGCTTTAGGAAATGTTGCTGTAAACGCTCAACCGGGTGAGACACGGGTCTGATCTAAATTATCCAGGTACTAATCTGTTACCCTCTCAATTGAAAAGTGCCCAAGCATCATTGCTCGAAAAAAAGTTACCCGTCAAGATTGCTCATAAAGTTGCCCAGTGCATCATCAGCTTAAGCATCTCACACACTGTGACATTTCATCCAGCTACAAGTTGGCAGAAAATGTGGATGCCCAGCTCAAGAGAATGTCCCAAGATCTGAAAGAGATTATTGAACACCTGAACACATCCAGCGGTCCTGCTGACACCGCTGACCCGGTAGGCAAAACATGGCCAGTGGTGCCGACACACATGCTGTTAATGAATCATTGTGTGATCTTTACTAAGAATGAATGCTGTTGTTTTTCAGCTCCAGCAGATCTGCAAAATCCTCAATGCACATATGGACTCCCTGCAGTGGGTGGAACAAAACTCTGGTGGGTATACATTTGGCTTAAAACATTTTTACACACAAAAAAATAAACCGTCAGCCCATTAAATACAGAATGTTACCTTGGATTCTTGACATGGACTTCTTCTGTGCAGTTTTACTCCAGAGGCGAGTGGAGGAGGTCTCAAAGCTTTGTGAAAACCGCAGCAAGGAACAAGAGAAGAGCTTTCGTTTAAACTTCCAGTGATCGTGCTGAGCCTTTCCCTATGTTTTTCTCCGTCAGATGTAAATGAATGCCATTGTTTTTGATATTTGCTTCAAAATAAAATCATTTCTTTCTATCCCATTTTATCTTAATTAGTTGTACTTTGTTTTTTGTTTTTTTATTCATGTTGATTGCAATTTACAAAAGGATCATCACAGTAATTCAGATTTTCAAAAGGTAAAAATGAAGGCTCTACCTGCAAAAAGGGGAGTTTCTCGTCCTGGTTTACACTTATGGGGTAAAACGAGCCAATCAGCTGCATGGAGCTTCACCACAGCAACATGGACCCTGGCATTGTTTAATATCAAGCAATCTTAGTCTGCGACTAGGGAAAAAAACAAACCTCTCCAGAAATAGAAATAGTATTTCTATTAAAGGTTTACAAGGGGACGAAATGACCACCGACATCTGCAGGTATGTGCACCTTCTGACGGAGAACGCAGCATCCTCCCCTACACATGCATGTAGTAAGTATGTGTAACACGAACCACGAGTATGTCTGGAGTGCAAAGCCTGTATTGTGATGCTTGGATAACAATGCAGTGGCATGGATGTCCGGCGTGCTGAAGTCATTCATAACATTTAAAGAAAAAACATGCATGGCGTGATTTTGCACGTTTACTACAGCACGCGCCGGTACAACAAGCATGTGTCCGTAATGCATCATAAAACTCACGCTTCAATTTATCACATGCTGCACATTCTCTGCATTAAACGCGTGCTCTGTTTCCAATTTTTTTTTCTCTCTGTGGGTTTTAAAAATGCATGAATTGACCACGCTGAGAGGACGCGGACTGTGGCATTTAAAGTGAATCGCGCCCAGTGCGTTCGGAGCGCGCGCGCGCGCGCAGATCACTTGAGTCTCGCGTGCGCCATTTTAGCGCGTCTCCAGCCATCCGGCAAGATGGCGCTCTCGCTTTGTCTGCCTCGATCGGCATAAAACACTATTTACTTTTCCTCACTCCCGAAAACACAGCGGATCGAATGAGAAAAACACTTTCCTCGCGGTGCCAAACCGGTGACATCTCAGAGATCCGCGCATGACATGAGCACAGAGATCTCGAGGTAGGTCTAGGGATGTAGCCGGGTGATGCGTGCATGTATTTTCTGCACTTCACATCCATGCACAAGTATTCCGAGTAGTTAGGAGGCGTCATAGGGGTGTTTCATGGGGATTTACATCCTAGCTCATTTTCATTATCCACGATATTGTGCATCTTCAGCAGGCAACTATAACCTCACGTTAGGTGCATTGGTCATACGCTAGAACTAGGCCTTTCTCCACCAATTTTTTAAGCACTTCACTGGAATGGGTGTTTTAGCTTAGCACTGTGCAGATTTAGAAGAGCCGAGGGTTGTTTTTGCGTCTCTGTGGTGTTTTGCTGTTAAACCAGCCTAACGTTAAGTGTTGGAAGGAAATCAGTGTGTAACAATCTGCGCTTAACAGTTAGCCAAACGCCATGAACAGCGATCTGTAGTGACAGGACCGGGTTTTCCACCATCTTGTCTTATTTATGTGACTAGTTGGTTTTGTTGAATTTGCTCGCTGTTAACGACAGGCACGGGCTGATCGGTTTGTTTATGTTAGCTGTTATCAGTGCGTGTCTTCCGTCTGTTACCGGCTCGCGCTAATAGGAGACGGGCTCAGTGATGACGCCACCCGTCAATCAAACAGCGACCGCGAAATTAGTCTGTGTTCATACCTAACGCTACAATTAATATTTCCTACTTTAATTTGGAGATTTTTTTTTTGATCTAGGGTTGACATTTCTTAATTGATGCTTCAGACAGAGTTCAGATTCTTCGGAGGTGTTGTCATTTTGACGTTTCTTTATTACCGTAGTGAACCGTGACTGCGACACTAGCTTGTCAGTTTACAGCTTTGTGATTACAGTTTTTAGCGAAAATAAATGTTAAAAACCTTATGTAATTAACGTATTCTCGCCATGAGACAAACAAAAGGCTAGGTTGTGTGAACTTTGTATTAGCCTCAACTAATATACTTTGTGTGTGAGTGTTATGAATATTTTAAAAGCCTTTTATGCTGAAAAAGAGCACTGTCTGTGGTTAATTTAGTTAAAGGTCCCCTGTTGATATACGATGTCTTTCTACACACAATACCCTGTTTCTTACAGGTCTAGTAAGTTGAATACATTGGTGACTAAACTTCATGAGTTCTTGGGTCATTCTCCGGACGACGAAAGCATTGATTCTCAAGACATTTCCAATGGTGAGGATCCCTACTGTCAGCTCTGTAAAGGCTGAATAATTGTGTATCAATATAGTGTAAAGCTAGTGTCTTGTACGTTTGTATGCTTTTCTTGTCGCAGGTAAAATGGCTGCCAGTGACTCCAACATCCCTGACGAGAGAATGAACGAGGTACGTCCACTGAGTGTATTTTCGCCTTTTATTATAACACTGTCTCCTATCCATCTGTATCGGGGCACGTCTACAGCTTAAGGCCATCTTTCTGTACCCTACACTTTGAAGTTAAACTCGAGTTGAACTAAAGCAATAGTTGGCTTTTTTTCTTATGAAAACTGAAATGGCTTTTTTCTTACTCTCACGAAGTCGCACACAAATCCTAGAGTACGTTTTAGTTTTTTCTTAGAGAGGAGCACACCTGACGAACATCACTATTAGGATTTCGTTCAGTCTTGAATTTCAGCTTCTGCCGTCATTCTCTGTAATATTGCCAGGATGATATAGTGCGTAAAACATCAATTACATGACTCATGTTCATGCTTTGATTTTCAGTTTGTTGGACTGGTGCTTCAAATGTTTCTTCAGGGACTTTATAAAAGACAAGGGAATTAAATTGATATGCAGCGCATCCATTTTATTCCACACCCTGAAAGCTAATCACGGCAATATTTTTGATTTCTAAATTTGGGTTATATTATTCAGGTAGGTGCACCATTTTTTTTTTTTGCCTCTGTGAGCTTTGTGCTTGATTTATGCAAAACTACTGTAAGACCAATGATGCAGGTTGAGCTGGTAATATATGGATTTATCATTTAATAATGTTTGTGTGTTTGTTTTTCTTCAGCCTGGTTGCTCTTCAGAAATGACCAAACCTTCATCTTCACGCTCAAAGAGGTGATTGGGCTGCAGTTACTATCAAAGCTCTTAAACTGAACGGATTACCTTGTTTTTGTGTCTTGTGCTGCCTTCCTTTCCAAATCGGATGTGGGATGTTTCCTCCTTGACACTGAAGAATATAGCATTAAAATGGCTTTTATGGTCATAGTGTGAACTATGTATTCATTTCTGTCATGCGTTAAATTGCTTTATGAATATTTATGTATATTGCGTACATCTCCATAGGTTTTGTACTGTCGCGCTTTTACAAACAGGATGTTGGAAACTCTGACTTCCTGAATTGGAAAGGAAGACGGCGTGAGTCTGAAGACATGCCCATGTCTCTGAACTTGGCGTGAGGTGTACTGTTTATAAAAATCCCAGTGATTTGCATGTGTTGTTTACTACATGTTAGTGCTGCGGTTATGCATGAAAGTGTTGATATTTGAACGCTCCTGTCGCTGTGGGACTGTGGGAAAGGAATGCCGGAGTGTTGGGATGGGAAGAGGATGTTTTGTTTTTTACGAAACAACCCGTTAACCCCCTTTCCCCTGTGTTTTTTAATTACAGAAAACCTTCCTTTGTGACCAAGCACACCGCTGTAGAGGAGTCTGACTGTGCGAACGAGAGCGGAGCTGAACCCTGCGCAGACGACAGCACGCAGAGCGGCCTGGACGTTAGCAAGCTGCCACACGGTCAGTCCTGGGCGAAGATTCTTCTGAAATGTGTCGTCTAAGAGGCGCGCTCAATCTCCTCCTTCCCGTTCCGCAGGCACAGTGGTGGTGAAGCCGGAGCCGGTCGCTAACGAAGCTAAAGATGAATTCCGCGGTCCGGAGTTTCGTAGCAGAGGCAGTAAAGGGAAAGAGGATGGTGCTCGGAAACGTCCCGGTGAGTGTGTGCATTGTTAATGATCCCATGCCCCATCTCAAATCCATTCATTTGTTACATAACTGCTGCACTGGCTCAGATGCTTGTTTTCTATATTGTCTTCCATGGTCAAATAACTACTTCTTCTCTCTAGGTGCTAAGTGCTGAAATCACAACGTTTTCCCTTTTCTTTGTATTTTTATAGGAATACAGTAGAAGATTAGCAGATTTAAATCATTATATTACCTGATGTGTGTAATGTAATGAATCGCTACAGTTCTTATCCTGTAATGTGAAATCAGTAACTGTTTGTGCTTGGTAAATAATCTCCGCAGCTCCGTCAGTCGAGTGCTGGTGAACTAAAGCGTGTGCTGGAGCACGATTGAGAGGAAGTGCTCAAATATTAAAGCGTTAGCGCCGCAGTATGATTGTTTTATCATCTTCATTTATTTTTGAATCTCTCGCAGACGAGCAGCTCAAGGAGATTTTTAATTGCACAGCTTGCGGACAGCAAGTCAATCACTTTCAGAGAGATTCTGTCTTTCAGCATCCCGCACTACATGTTCTTATCTGCAAGGTAGAAACCAGATTAAGTTGTTACAGCCAATTACGTGCTTGTGTCTCTCTCATTAACACGCATGCTTTTTGTTACAGTCGTGTTTCAAATATTATATGAGTGACGATATCAGCAAGGACGAAGATGGAATGGACGAGCAATGCAGGTCGGTGCAGAGCGTTTGTTTTGATTCGTGTTTAACACTCTAGCTGTGGTAATGCCAACATAGTCGGTGTCAGTGGAATTTCACATTTCCCAAGGCCACTTTTAACGCCACTGCAAAAACTATTATCCTGATGAATGCATTGCAGTATAAAGTTCAACAAAATGGGCCACTTTTAAGTCTATCCAATTTAATCTTTATATGGGTCAAATAGAAAAAAAAAGAGTTTTCAAGCATCAAAATTGTAATACAGAGTTGTTGTGTTTACAATACATTAGAATGTGTGTCCTTTTTTTTTCTGTGCAAATAAATATACATTTTTACCATTAGAAAACAGCCAGTAAAATGTTGTTTATTTGAACAATCTCGTCAGACATATTTACCATGAGAATCAGTTCATGACATATTGAGACTAATTAGTTTTACCCCATTAAAATGCCATTATGCTTACTTTTTCTTTATATAAATGTGACACTGGAGCACAAAAGCAGCCAAAAATACACTGTATGTGTCAATAATCAAAATATTGCATCAATTCTTTTATGCGAAAAATCAGTAGAACATTATCAAACATAATTTATGATTAATATGCATTCCTAGGGACTTCATTTGAACAACTTTAAAGTCAATATTTTCTTGCCCCCTCAGATTTTGTTTTTCCAACAGTCTCACCCAACTGTTGTCCTTTCCTAACAAACCGCACATCAATGAAAGGCTTATTTATTGATTAAATAAGCTAGTTTAGCCTCAGTTTAATAAACTCGACCTTTATGAGTGGTTTTGTAGTCCAGCGTCACAATACGCACAGGTCAGTATGACACTGAATATCAATGGAACTCATTTTGACATTTTATTCTCCCAAAACTTATTTGAAACCTTAAAAGTAGACACTTTACTTGCATTTAATGTGCTTTCTATGTATTTAAAATCGCTTTTGTAAAAAATCCTTTTAATGCAGACATTATATATAATCTCTCCATCTTTGTTTGAACTGTAGCCGTTCTCATATTACAGCTTTCTTGTTGGTTTCTAATAGCATTTTTCATGGATATTTTTCTTTCACAATCAGAGCAGCTGCTAGGTTAGTGAAGAAAAAAAAAAAAAAACGTAGAAAAAAGAGCAGTCGGTTCCAAAATGAAAATGTAAAGATTAAACGGATGTGTCTTTTTCAGGTGGTGCGCAGAGGGTGGTAATCTGATGTGCTGTGACTACTGCAGCAATGCCTTCTGCAAAAAGTGCGTTTTGAGGAACCTTGGACGGAAAGAGCTGTCTGAAATCATGAACGAAGGGAGCAAATGGCATTGCTATGTGTGCCGCCCAGAGCCGCTGCAGGACTTTGTTAAAACCTGTGAGAAAGTTTTGCTCAATCTGGAATCATCTTATAGAAAGCCCAAGGGAGACGGAGACAAGACGAAGCGCGAGGAACGGAAACACAAGCATAACAAACGAGAAAAAACTACTGTGAATGGACAGGATTACACCTCTGACGGAGCGGGGTCATTAACCTTTTCCTGTAAGACTCTGACGGTTCCAAAAGAGCTTGTCAAGAAGACCAAAAAACTAATCGAGACCACAAACGGTTTGAATCGTACCTTTGTACAGTTCCTCCAGCACACGTCAAAAGGCAGTGAAGTTAGTTCTGTTAGTTATAGACACTTAAAGGCCTTCAAATCAGTTTTGGCTGATCTGAAAAAGGCCCATACGGCTCTGGAGGAATCGCTAGAGAAGGAATTTGAATCCAAAGGCCTCAAGTTTCAAAACGGAGAAGAGCAAAGATCAGCACAAAGTCAAACAGATCATAGCGTTGTTAACTCGCACCACGCTGACCCTGCTCCGCTCAGAGAAGACGGTTTGGATTGCGCTGCCAAGGACCAAACTCCGGTGGTAGAAGAGGACAAAAACCAACAGGAAATTAATTCAGCTGATGTTGAAATGAAGGAGAGCCTTCCACACTCTCCTGAAAAACCTCAGGATCGTTCTGAAGTAAGTGAAGCTGGAGACATGGCAGACAACCCTGACTTTGAGGAAAACTCAGTGCCAGCTGGAGAAGCGTCTCTTGATAAAGACATCGTGTCGGTCCCACCGTCGGTCCCGGAGGAGCTCTTTGAGATGGTCGAGAGTCTTGCGGTAAAGAAAGAAGACCGCGACGAAGACAACTCGACTGATTCCAGTGATGGGAAATCTACGCCCAGCAATGAAGTGCTGGAATCCAATAAGAGCCTTACGAAACTGGGTAGAAAGCTAGTTGTCAAACTAACACCCGTTCCTCTTAAAATCACCATAAAACGAGATAAGAGCAAAGAACAGTCGCCTTCAGAAGATGCGGATGGGGACACTTTGACAAAGGAGGGACAGGATAGCAGACGCTCCCCCAGAATGAAGACCACCCCACTGCGCAAGTCACCGGAGGCCAAGAGCAAACACAAACCGAGGTCTTCAAAGGTAAAAGAAGAGCAGAGCGAGGAAGTGAAGGATGATTCAGACTCGGATGAAGTCCCTGAGGTCCTGCAGTCGGCTGCTTTGAAGGCCAGCTCTGACGAGAGCGAACCCGAAAACGCTTCTGGAAAAGGTACCAAGAAGAAAAAGCTAGCCTCCCGCTCCGCTGAGAAAATGAAGCCGAAGCGTAAACTCGATATGGGATCCTCGGATTCAGAACAGAGCGGCAAGTCATCAACAGCCAACAAAAGGAGGGCCAAGAAAAGGAAGGGCAGAGAATCGGACTCCTCAAACCACAACTCTGACCTCGAGAAGGAGATGAAAAACCTGTCCAAGATGGGAGGTGGGAAAAAGACATCCAAAGCTGTCAAAAAGGAGAGCGAATCTGGTAAAGAAGGCAAGAAAGGCCCTAAAAGGTCGTTCGAGAGGAAACGGAGGTCACAGAAAGAAAAAGCTCAAACCAAGGAGGAGCTTTCATCCAGTGATGAAGAGCAGGAGGAGGAGGAGGCCGCTAACTCCGACGAAGACAGCGATCAGCAGAAGATAAAACCAATTCTTGAGTCCGTGATGGCTAGTATTGATGGTTTCCATCAGTCATCAGGTCAGTCGAAAAAAAGGTTTAGGAAGTAGTAGCTGCTTATTGATCACTGATTTCACATTAGGAAGAGGAAAATCTAGGAATTACCTACTATCCTCGTAAAATACTGCCATTGATTTTGAGCAACACCTCCTGTCGACTGTTTTATTAGCAGCGGTTTCCAAACTGGACCACAGATATATTCTCAAATGGATATTATTATTAAATACTATGAATTATTAAAGAATGTGCAAAATTTCTCTTATGTTTTTGGAGAGGGTAATGAGTAATGATTAATACAAACTTTTTTTATAGTTTTTTTTTTTAATTATTTTGAAAAGTGTGTGGAACGTATTTTATAGAAAATAAGTCTCACCTCCTTTTCATTCGAATCAGTCAAAACTATGTTGTGAGGGGGTTACATCTGTGTGTATGTCACATTCTTTTTTTTTTTTTTTCTTTTGTTTTTCATGAGATTCTTTTCCATTACATTTTTATTACATAGATAAAATAAATGCTCGCCAGTATTTTACTTTTTTCTATATCACTTAATAAATAGTTTACATTTTAATGTCATTTAGAACAGAAATTAAAAATAAATGTATAAAACAAACATAGATTATAGTGCCTTTATTTAAAACAAAACAAAAACACACATTGAAGCTGCTGGCATGCTGGTAATGCCATGGTACAGATACACTTTCATTTGACAAATCCAGACACTTTGGCATGCTTGATGTTTTTTGCATCTATATTATATAGATGATAAAGAAAAGTGACTTACCTCAATAAAATGTTATTAAGCGTTGGGAAGGTTACTTTGAAAATGTAATGGGTTACAGATCACAATTTAGCCCATTTAAAATGCAAAATAAGAAGTGTAACTATTTCAGGATTGTAACTGATAACTTTTGATAACTTTTTCTAAATTTCTACAAATGTTTTGATACTGGTATGATGCTGTTTCTGAAATCAAATCTTTGCAAAGCTATAACAGGAAACACAGGCATCTAACAATGCCCAAATAACAGTTCATCTTAAATAAATAAAGCATATACATGAACACAAATAGGAAACAAAGCCATTATTAAATAAGTGTCCTATTCTGTGTCTTAAAGTCCTGCAGCATTGACCTCTCATTTTAAACAGTCAATGCTGTTTGTGATGGAGTCAGTTAAATCTGTAAGTGTGTGTTTGGAAACCCATTTTTTTTAATCGATAACATTTTCAGAAGTAACTTAATTTTTTTTCAGAAGTAATTTCAACTGTAGAGGATTACAGCAAAATTCATTTTGGAATTAAATTGTAACAGCATACTAATTACTCTCCAACACTGGCTATATATGAGGACCAATTTTGCGTCACTGTAGTAAATAAGTACATAAACCAGCAGCTTCAAAGCGTTGCCTCCTTTCAGTCATTTGCATTCAGAGCTCAGATGTTTTCGTTCTGCTTTCGCGTTTTTTCTAGTCTCCTGATGTTTAGTCTCTAGCTGATTTCAGCATCAGCTAGGGACAAAAATAGTCTTAGAGTCAAAACTGTTTACACTGATGGACTAAAAAGATGGACTAAATGAAAATAAAATGCTCAACAAGCTATATGTGAAGTGAAACAAACCTAGACACAAAGATCACTGAATTGAGACTGTAGTCCATATATTTCTACACACTGATGCAGTATTTGAGAGTATTTAAGATTATTATTATCTGGATATTGCACGTCCAGAGAAAGCTAAATTAATTAATGGGCAAGAGTGAAATGAGCTATATAACACGACATGCCTTACCAGTCTAACAAATCTTAAAAGCAGAGACTGTGTCTTATAGTATTTGACACGTAAGTTGACATGTTAAATAGAATTTGTTAAATAAATAGAATTTGACATGTATTAAATGTATTATACGCAAGTGTTAAGTATCTGTCCTACAGTGGGGGTGCAAATATAGTAAAAAGTGAAAAGTAAGAAAAATGTATAATCCTGTGAGACGATGAGAGATTTGGGAAAAGATGGAAGTGATTCCATCTGCCGTGGAATAACTCATGGAATAAATTTGGGGAAAATAGTCTGAACAGATCACAAAACAAAATACAAAGCCTTTATATGGCCTACTCTCATGCACTCTCATTTGACATGAATACAGATGTTTCCATGCTTGGGATGTAACATTTAATTGTCAACCTCTTATTTATTTTATTATAATATCTATCTCCATCCATCTATCTTCTTCCGCTTATCTGGGGCCAGTTGTGCAGTCTTAAGTAGGGACATTCAGACTTGCCTCTCCCAAGACTCTTCCTCCAGCTCTTCCGGTACACGGCCTAGGTGCTTCCAGGCCAGCCGATAGACATAGTCCTTCCAGCGTGTCCTAGGTCTTCCCGGATGCCTCCTCATGGTGGGACATGCCCTGAACACCTCAGGGAGGCGCCCCGAAGGCATCCGGAAACAGATGACCATGCCACCGCAACTGGCCTCTCTCGATGTGGAGGGGCAGCAGGTCTACTCCAAGCTCGTTCTGAGTGACCTAACTCCTCACCCTATCTCTAAGGGAGAGCCCCCAGCCAGCCTACGGTGGAAACTCATTTCGGCCGTCTGTATTCGTAATGTCATCCATTCGGTCATGACCCAAAGCTCATGACCATAGGTGAGAGTAGGAACGCTGATTGATCAGTAAATCGTTAGCTTCCCCTTGCATCTCAGCTCCCTCCTCACCACAACTGACCGGTACTGCAGAGTATGCATCGATCCGTCTGTTGATCTCCTGTTCCGTTTTTCCCTCACTTGACCCCAAGATACTTAAACTCCTCCATCTCAGGCAGGAATTCCCCACAAACCTGAAGAGGGCAAGCCACTCTTTTCTGACTGAGTACCATGGCGTCAGATTTGGAGGTGCTGATTCTCATCTCAGCCACTTCACACTCGACTGCAAACCGCCCCAGTGCCGCTAGAGGTCCTGGCTTGATGGAGCCAATAGGACTGTGTCAAGAAATCCTGAGATCATGAACAGGACCAGTGACAAAGGGCAGCCCTGCCGGAGTCCAACACACTCCGGGAACAGGTCTGATAAAGTGACGGCAATGCGAACCAGGGTATAGAGCTGGTCCAGTGTTCCCATGACCAGGACAAAAAAAACGCATTGTTCCTCCTGGATCCAAGGTTTGAGTATCAGAAAAATACCCTGGCAAAGACTTTTACATGGAGGCTGAGGCTGTGATTCCCCTCTAGTTGAAACACACCCTTCACTTAAAAAGTGGGACCACCACCTCAGTCTGCCAGTCCAAAGGTACTGTCCCCAGCCTCCACGTGATGCTGTAAAGGCGGGTTAGCCAAGACAGCCCCAAAACATACAGACACTTGAGGTACTCATGGTGGATCTCATCCACCCCTGGTGCCTTGCCACCGAGAAGCTTCTTAAATACCTCGGCGACTTCAGCCTGGGTGATGGTCGAGTCCCCTTGAGACCCCCCGGCTTCTGCTTCCTCAGTGGAAGATGCGTCGGTGGGATTGAGGAGATCCTTAAATTATTATTTCCACCACCCAGGCAATGTTCCCAGCAGATTCCCACCGCTACCTATCAGCTGCCTCTGGAGTCCCAGGAGCCAACCAGGCTCTACAGGACTCCTTTTTCAGCTTGACTGCATCCCTTACTTCCGTTGTCCCCCACTGGGTTTGGAGGTTGTTGCCACAACAGGCACCAGAGACCTTACGACCACAGTTTCGTACGGTCAAGTCTACAATGGAGGCGGAAAACATTGTCCACTCGGACTCAATGTCTTTAACCTCCCTTGGGATATATAAGTATAATATACATATACACAAACATATAAAATATATAATATACAAAATTTATCCTCTGTGTGTATATTTGTGTGTATATACACAATAAGTAATATGCAGTAAACCTACATATTGTAAAAACACAATCACTTGACACCACTACACACACACACACACACACATAAATCAATAAATACTGTTCAAACAGAGGCAGCTGTCAGGATGACTTTTTGTTTTGTTCCCTGTAACAAAGCGACTGATTAAAATTTGGTGGATTTTTGAGATGCGAATAAACTTGGGAAAAGAGAGAAGATAATTATTGGGCAGTTACTGAACACTGCCTGAGTGTTTTAGATCATTGTTCCATCATCAGGCTTATATAAACTAGCATTTTGGGTAACGTTTGAGTTTTCATGACTTAAGTTGTTTTTTTGTTTTTTTATGAAGGTGATGAAATGGAATTGAAGGCTGACTCGTCTCAGGTGGTGGATGATGACGATGATCCAGAGAACAGGTATGATTTTACAAATCATTAAATCATGCTGTTAATGATTGTTATGTCTATTCAGTATTGACAAGATATTCCATCTGGGTTTTCCAAAAAAAAAAAAAAAGTTACACATTTAAACCTAGTATCTCAATTTGAATTCTCAAACTGTGAAGTCTCACAGAGACATAGCTTCTTGTTTCTGAATCTGAAAATCAGAAGTTTAAAGTAGTTCCCTTCTTGAACATGACTCAGAATTAATGGACATTCACAAGGTTAAGTAAGAGGATGTGTTACTCTGAACTTTTGGCCTAATCTTCTAATCTCTTCTAAAAGAATTGCCAAAAGGATGCTTCTGGCGCAAATCAAAGCCAACTATTCATCCGGAGCGGACAGTTCATCTGATAATAATGCGGAGAAAGAAGACGGAGATTCACCAAAGAAAGGAAAAGATGGTGCTAAGAAGCAAGATGACAGTGGTGAGAGTTAGTTTAGACAGCGCTGGGCGATATCGTAACTCATATTTTTGGCTGAATTGTGCAAGTTGCCAATCTATTAGTACAGATGCTTCTGTGGAAATTGTACTGTTTGTGGGTGGGCCAAGTTGTTTGTGACGTAGAACGTGGGCATACATTAAGCAAATATGTTACTTAGTGACGCGTGTCCATAACAAAAAAAAAGATTTGAATTGCTGACAACTCAGTTATACGAATGTGAGCTGACTCTTTTGTTTGTTTGGTTGTTTTTGATGGACAAAACCTTAATATATCATGCATTGTCGGCGTCACAACTTTGCAGATAATTTATGTTCCCATACAGCTACATGACCCACTACATGAAAGATTTGAAAAGGCATAATAGGGGCACTTTAAAGCCCTTGAAGGAAAAGTTCTCCCAAAAATTATATTATCATCAATCATTGACTGGAGACACACCTTCCACATCTGTATGAAGTTCTTTGTTCTGCCGAACACAAAGAAAGATATTTTGAAGAAAGTTTGTTTTGGGTCATCGTTGACTTCCATAGTATTTTCTTCCCATTACGGAAGTCAGTGGTGAGAGGATTTAAATTCTTTGTTGAAATATAAAGCATGTTGTGTTTAGGGCAAACGGGATTATACACTTTCTTACAGCAGCTCAGTCTGTGCTCTCCTCTATTTTTCTAATGTGCACAAATAAATATAAATGGTATTCTTTTGGTATAAAATGACATTTTTAATCAATCTATCGTACAAACTTGATGTGACACCCAGCCCTAAGTTCAGAGACAATCCAGTTTAACGCAGACGTGTATAATGCATTGATGTTTCCTGCAGATGACGAGGATGAGGATGAAACCTCTGACTCGGGCTCAGATGTTGACGTGAAGAAAGCTGGACGCAGACACCGTTTGTTGAGTAAGAAGTTGACTCTTAGCGAAGGAGACTCCGATGACGAGACCCCAGTCAAAAACAAGAAGGAAACCAAAAAGAGAGGCAAACGGAAAGGTCAGTGTCAATCTAAAGCTGCATGTGTGACTCAAGTGAATGAGCTGAAGTGTTTGTTGATGTGTGCTTGTGCAGTGGGCAGCGATGATTCTGCGGACTCCGACTTCGAGCAGTCACCCTCAGGCTCTGGTGACACGTCAGCACTCAGCGAGGCTGTGAGCGAAGACGACGAAGACAAGAGCAACAAGCGCAAAACACGGTAAACACGGACTTTTCTTAAAACCAGTCTTAAGTGTGAGATTCATAGCTGAATACATATGCTTTCCAATGATTTATGGTTTGTTAGGATAGGGCAACATTTGGCTGAAATATAGCTATTTGTAAATCTGGAATGTGAGCGCTAATATACACTTAACACTCTCTGCTGGTCGGTTCTTGTAATGTTTTTTGTGTAGTTCTCTGATGTATTATGTACTTTCATACTGCCGACATGTTTGCTGCATTAGTGCCACCCTCTATGTGATCACGTCACGTCATTGTTCGGTACAGTTTATTCTAGGGCTGCATCATATATTGTATGCACATCTCGTCAGTAAAGCCAGTTCTTTGATTAGCAATAAATCTCCATCACCTGTTTTCAAATGGAGCGGCAGTTAGAGTCTACAGAGACGGTATGCACAATATCACATTTACGTCGAGAGAAAAACTGATTCAAAAGTGAATTTGCTTCAAGCCATGTTGTCCTCTTCGTTTTTACTTTTGCTGTATTGCTCAGCCCTAGTTTGACTGCAGCAGGTCAACATACTGGTGACCATCTGGTATGTCACCCTACTCGAATTCAGCTGATACAGAGGAGCTCGGGATTTCTGCAGAGCATCACTGCAGAAGGATCTAGATAAGACTTCCAACCATGACCTTTGACAATCTCTGCATTTTTGTTTATAGTTATCAGCTCATCATTGTGCACCTGAAAGTGTAATGACATGTGACACTTTTCCATCAAGACCCCTGTCCAACTCACAAATGCGCTTTTTTACATTTAGTGCAGGTAGCTACATGTGAACGATATTCTTTGTTGGGTTTTTTCTGTCAAAATAACAGATTTCATTTGGAATTCCTCAACTTCTACGAACTGCTGGTTTCTCTGGTAGTGGGTGGGACTAATGCGCTAATGACAATCTTATTGGCTGTCGCTCTCCTATTATTGTCCCTGTTTTGATTTCAGCAAACGCACACTACGTGATGAATATTCATGAACCCTGCAGCGTTTTATATTGTTATTAGTAGTAGAATTCATAGTAGTTTTGTTATCTTACAATTCTTTGCCCCGGTTTCTATAGAAACATTAAATGATAAACAAGCACCACCAGCAGTTAGTTTCATTCATTTAACATTTAATATTGGGAGCATCCAAGTTTGCCATTTGATTGATTTTTTTAGTAACGCAATAGTTATTTTCCCTGGTAATTAGTAACTTTTATATAACTCTATTTGTGATAAATAACTAGTAACTAATTACCTTTTCAAAGTAACGTGCCCAACACTGACTATGCGTTTTTGGTCAAATAAGCAGAGCCTTGGGAAGCAGAAGAGACTTTTTCTTCTTTATTATTAAAGATTATGGATTGCTAATAGGGCTGGGTGAAACAAAATCTTGATTTTAATCGATTCTCTCTTTTTCTTTGTGAAACATCATTGATTATTAAATCCCAAGAATCAATCAGTCTAGTACAATAAGGCTTGTGCTTTGTTGTTTCCTTTGATATGAGAGTCTCAGATTTCAAATTCTGTTCATCGTATTACAGTATTCAGACAATGTATTTATTAAGCTGGAATGAAACAAGTAGAGCTAGAACTTTTAGTGGAGTAGACTTGTTGATCTTTATTTTGATGCGACTACATATTCTGGAGGCCATGAAATGTTTGTGAAAATCCATAATGCTGGCTACTTTTATTAAAAACACTGACGAGCAAAGAGTCAAGTGTAGTTTAAGTAGTGGAAAGTGTACTAATCAGTTAACTTTTAATATTATAGTAATGTAGTACCAACTGACTTATATACAGCATACAGAGGTTTTTACCTTGAGATTACCTGGCATGTCCAAAATAATCAACACTGATCAAGTAATCAGAAAGAGAAAGAGAAATGAAAATTCTTGGCCCAAACACTGCACCGAAGGCCGAATACCAAACACATCTTTTGCATACTTCCTCATCATTTTTTTTTTAAATAATTGAATAGCCAAAATATGCTTTTTAGTGTTTTGTCTAGCTTTTTAAAAATAAAAGATACTTAACAATAAACTTAAAAAACAAACTGTTTGAATAGGCTACATGCAACTCGTGTGTGTGTGTGTGTGTGTGTATTAGAAAACATAACGGCCTGCAGTTTATTTATGAAGCGTCAATCGTTTGAGGCCATTTCTCATAATCAACCAGCAACAGCCACAATTCCTCTTCTCATCAGAGACATGGTCTCTCGCTGTTGGTGCTTGTAATGATTGTCGCGTGACATTTTTAAAATGCTTTTACTCTGATGAGATGTTTGCTGCATTAGCACACACCTGTATTTGATCACATTTTTCCGGCCAAACAATTTCATTGCTGAACAGTCGGTGCATCCCTACTGTTAATGATCATGTTCATTAATGCAATTTTACAATGAAATTAAGACTCCACAACGGGGAAATAAAACTTATTGTGACACTTGCAGGTCGTCCAATAAAGCTGGCAAGGACCGTGAGAGAAGTTACAAGAAAGAGAAGAAGAAACGGCGTCGCATTAAGGTTCAAGACTCCTCGTCCAGTGGCAAGGTACTGAGCTGTTTCAGCACAACAAGAACAGGAACGATCAATGTCTCATGTGACGCGTGTTTGGTTTTTCTGCTTTGCAGAGCGGTGGGGAAGAGGATGGAGAAGGTGAAGGAGACGGAGAAGAAGAGGGAGATGAGAAAGAAACGCCCAAAAATCGCAAGAAGATCCGCAAGATCATAAAAGATGACAAACTGCGGACAGAGACCCGGGATGCACTAAAAGAGGAAGAGGAGAGGAGGAAACGCATCGCTGAGAGGGAGCGGCTGAGGGAGAAACTACGAGAGGTAGAGGAACTACTACATGAAGATGTTTAAACTCTTCTGCTGTATCAGTCGTCAGTTCGTAGGGAAACTCAAAGCTGTGCTCTTTGGTTTCAGACTATTGTGGTGGAGGAGTCATCGCAGGTGACGTGTCCCATCACCACAAAGCTGGTGCTGGACGAGGACGAGGAGACCAAGGAGCCGCTGGTGCAGGTTCACAGGAACCTGGTGACCAAACTCAAACCCCATCAGGTGGATGGTGAGCAGTTAACACTTGATTGTTTTCTAGTACTAAAACCTAAAAACAGTTATTCATGACTATATATTGTTTATATTTTGTTTGTATAATCTTTTTTTTTTTTATGCTAATGCAACTGAAGGACTATTCAGACAGGACGAAGACGACCACGCATGTTGTATTGAGCACATTAGACTTAGGGACATGATTACAACAATTTATTCAACGCTCAGGATTCAAACTAAAGTATCAAGTATTCATCCAAGCCATGTTAAATCGTATCGACAGTAAACTCCTTCCTTTGATAAGTAGCCGTGGTGTAAGCTGATAAATATTCCAGTATAGTGTAACCATGCGTTCACACCGCCCTGCCAAGCGGTGGACTTCTGCATTCTGACTGGTTGCCACCAAGTTATCCTGATTTCAACTGTCCTCGATGCTCTTACATTTAAAATGATTGTCTTCCGGCCACTTTGATTCTCTGTGTGCTATTGGCCCCTCCATAATTAACGTATATTATTTAACAACCCCCATCTCGATTAACAATCACATTGATTTAACTCTACACTGAATTCACCTGGTCTTGGGTGACAGTCCTCCTTCAGTCTCTGAGTCAGACATTTTTGTTGTTTTCTCTTGTTTATTTGGTCTCTTTGCTCATTGCCATTGTTATTGCTCCCTTCCATTACGCATCCCACCCTCAAATCAAAACCAGTGTTGCCAGATTGGATGGACGATTTCCAGCCCAAAAGCTCAGAAATACCCGCCCAAAATTTAAGCTCTTAAAATGATGTGATCGAATGTAAATCAAGGTTCATAAGAGACATTTTAAACTCCATAAAGCAACATAATGATGATAAAATAATATTAACATAAAGCTAGATAAATCAGAGAAAATTGATTAAAAAGAATTAGCCTACCAAATTTGAGAAATATGGAAGCAGCAGACACTGGCAAAAACAAACAAATGGTGCCCTAGAAAAAACTGCTCATTTTCAGTGTCAGCATTCAGAATTTAAATGCAAAACAATTGTCATCATGCACACACCATGACATTCAAAACTATAATTTAGTGATGCATACTGCATGACAATCCCACATAACGCTTACCTTTCACTGTAATTTCACACAGAACTAGGAAGTCTTTGCAAAGTTTTGAATTATGTTCAACTTAAACTTAACACACGCGCTAAACACCCGTCACTCTTGAATCATTCATTCTGGAAGCGGCTGCGATGTCAACATCAGCACCAGCAGTCTTTGCAGTGTGCGTGTGTTTAGCAACATTGTGGTGACTGGTTGGATGCGGCATGCCTCATGTTAACTAATTAGTCGATACAATTCATATGTTTGAAAACCACCAAAATGACCCCAAACCCTCCCAAATTTTGTTCACCCGCCAAAGCCAATATTTACTCACTGTTGTAAACTTTTTCAGACTTTGGATTTGGAAGCACAATTCTCTTTATTCTGAGGCCTATGTCCGTGCGCTGTAGTCTTCAAAGTAATCTGAATTGTCTAACTTATCTTGTGGTTTATATACATTTTCAAGGAGGAGGACTTTCCCAGCCTTGATCTGAGTGGGCATACAAGTGTTATTCAAATAGGTGTTGTAGAAACGTCAGGCAAGGTAGGCAACGTCGGTCCTGGAGTGCCAATGTCCTGCAGAGTTTAGCTCCAGCAAAAGGGACAGCTGAACCTTGAGAGGATTAGCATTCGCACTTAGCTTGGGAAACTTTAACAAATGTTCTGGATGACTTTCAATTTAAACTATAAATGTTTAAACACCGTTTCCCATACAACAAAGTTAAAAAATTAAAATGAAAAAGTGCCCAATTGGGCAGAAACCCACTCAATCTGGCAACACTGATCAAATCACCGCCATCTTCCGCTTCATGTGTGACGTAAGCATTGTCGCATTAATGCAAAAGTCATTGTGAAAAAACGTGAGGTGCCTTCGAGACAGAGGATTTTGCCTTGATCATTTTTTGCAATTAAGTTACTCGAGGAATCGCTTTAGCCCTAAAAAGATCCAGATCAGGTAAACTGTTAAGAGTAAGCTGCTGTAATATCAGTTTAAGATTGGATTAAAATACATATGTGCCTTTATGAAAACTAAACATTTTCACTTCAAATGTGTTTAAACTAAACTTTTTAAACTTTACACTAAACGTTTTACTGCAAATAAATACAAAAATAAACCACACATTAAGCATGGTTTTGATATACTAGCCATGTTATTTGTAGTAAAACTGTGATCGCACTAAGGGTTTCCACAGTAAATCCACAGGAAGTGAAGTTTTGTGTGATTTTTCTGTTTGCAGGTGTGCAGTTCATGTGGGACTGCTGCTGTGAGTCAGTGAAGAAGGTGGAGAAATCTGCTGGCTCCGGCTGTATTCTGGCCCACTGCATGGGCCTGGGAAAAACCCTCCAGGTAACTCTGAAAGAAGTAACGTTTTTGTTTTGTTTTGAGATTGTTGTACAGCAGGGGCCTGTTCCTTAAAACAAGTTTACCAAATAAGCCAGACTTATAGTCAGACTTATTTTAATACAAATTAACTGGCAATAAGTCAGACTAACGGAAATAAGCCTGGCTTATACTCTCATCTTGGTTTATGGAACAGGCCCCAGGGGTGTCGAACTCAATTCCTGGATGGTGTTTGACTCTGCTGTTCTCATGTCGTCCTGCAGGTGGTGACGTTTCTCCACACTTTACTGCTGTGTGAGAAGCTGAACTTCACCACCGCTCTGGTGGTGTGTCCTCTCAACACGGTGCTTAACTGGCTCAATGAGTTTGAGAAGTGGCAAGAAGGCCTGAAGGACGAGGAGAGTTTAGAGGTAGAGATTGGTATTGTATCATGTAGATCTTCCCATTATTCGTTATCATCATTTATTATTCACAAGGGTGCATTTTGAAACTGTTCAAGTATTGCGTCATGAATATTACAAATAACAACACATTTATTTTAAAGTGTCCATATTGCACATATTATGTGTACTGTACTTTGGAGAAGTACATTTTGGGGAAAATGTGTCATACTTGCATATTGTGGCATTATGCACGTTCCTAATTTAATTATAAATTAAACCTTTTTTTAAAGTTTTGTTACTTTCCTCTTAATGCATATGTGACCCTGAACCACAAAACCTGTCATCAATTCAAACTTGAACATAGTCTGAAAGCTGAATAAATATTGATTGATGATTGAAATATACCTGACTTATTACTGCTTTTGTGCTCCAGAAAATAAAAAATAAATGAACGGGAACAATGACATTCATTCTCACTGTCTGTTATTGTGTTTTGGCTTGTGTTCCAGGTGACAGAGCTGGCCACGGTCAAGAGGCCTCAGGAGAGAGCCTATGCTTTACAGCGGTGGCAAGAGGATGGCGGCGTCATGATCATAGGCTATGAGATGTACCGCAACCTCACGCAAGGACGAAACATCAAGAGCAAGAAGCTGAAAGAAATCTTTCAGAAAACTCTGGTTGATCCAGGTGAAGCACTTTCCACTCGTGATGATTAAAAAGACACAGAAATATCAGCTGGTGAAAAGGTTTTTTTTTGTCTGCTGAAATCATTTCATTTGTTTGTAAATATACATTTTTGTACAGTAAAATATTTAGTTAACTAGAAAATGTTCTTTATCAAGGAATTCCAAAAATCTGAAAAAATAGAATAAGTGTTGATCTGAATCTATGGGAGGGCTGCGTATCAGTGCTGTCTTAACCATTAATCACATCCAAAATTAGGGATGCATCAAAATGAAAATTCTTTGCCGAAGCTGAACGAAGTGAAACAATGGACCGAAGATGATGGACATGAACTGAATGGATGATGTTGTTTTGATGTGCAGGTCCTGATTTTGTCATCTGTGATGAGGGTCACGTGCTGAAGAACGAAGCGTCTGCTGTCTCTAAAGCCATGAACTCTATTAAGACTCGTCGGCGAGTGGTGCTGACAGGAACTCCTCTGCAGAATAACCTCATAGAGTGTGAGTGGCCTTACTGCTAGTTGCTAGGTGGTCTGTTTAATGCATACTTAATTAGTTATTAAAAAAATTATGTGATTTAAAATATTTTAAAGCGGTTAACACACTGAACACTAT
>JAUYWG010000048.1:3080196-3115976 GCA_034779775.1 Enteromius afrohamiltoni
CGTATACATACTGTGTGTATACATGTGTACATATACACTTGTACAGACAGTATGACAATAAATAAAAAAAAATAATTATTGTACATTTTGACCTTATTTTTTGTCCAGTAAACAACTTGAAGTGTCCTGACCTTGAGACTGACTTGAGTTCAATTTAAACTCTCCTGCACTTGTTGCTTACATGAAGGCGTCAATACATCGCATTTTAAAGTATATCAAGTAATCTTGAGATGGCACAGTGCAGTTTATATATGTGCTTTTTCTCTTTTCAAATAAGAAATGAAAAGGCACCCGTTCCACAGAATGACCAGGTGCGCTTAACACGCCTTTGATGCCCAAACCCGCTGACTAACGGATGGCTGGACTGGCGAATGAATGAAAGGGCGACAGAGCTCTCACCGAATCTGCTGTGGTCCTGTCTGGTTCCGTGCACCGTCCCGTTGGGAAATATCTCCAGCTGGAAGCCGGTGCGGCAGTAGAGCTGTCTCCTGCGCAGGATGCCCTTCAGGTGGCCAAAATCCGTTAGCGACCCGCGCTGCAGTCTGCCCTCAATCAGACCCAATCTCTCATTCAAACCATCCGTCAGAGGCACGTTCCCCAGTGCTGGAAAAGCCTGCAAATCCAGATCGATGCTCCCGAGAAATCCAGCCACCTCTGCCATGGCGAGCAAACTTTGCGTGTTTAGAGAGCGGAGAGGAGAGAGACACTCTTTTCATCCGTGATCAGACTGAACGACTCATTTATATAGACATCCATATCCTCCCCGAGCCACGCCTGGATGACATCCCTGCTGCTTCACCTTCAGCATGTCAACGCAGAGCTTCTGCTCCAACTTTCAGACCTGATGCTGCTGTCTGTGGCGGATGGTTCGGTCAAAGCACGAGCGAGTCTGAAGTCTGCGTGTGTGTAAAACAGCGCTCGACCGGCAGTCGCTGACAAAATACCGAAGCCGCGCAGTGCGTAAAGTTCTCCTGACTGTGTGTCTGTGTTTTATTGCTGTTATCGCATTCTCTCTCACCGCACCGCTGAGAGTCACTAGAGGAGCTCAGGGCTGCGTCTCAAACTCCAATGAGCCGCCTGCCTTCCTGGACTGCATTTCTTTTGGGTATCACTGCACTTGCAGCAACTTGTAACGCAGCGTGTCTAGCCGTCATTTTGCGCATCACAGGTGCGTGCAGTAACCTGTACCGGTGAGATGCCGACCTTGGTTTGTGCAACAATCTGGGGGATGGCAGGGGGTTGCATTCAAAACCCGGAGTACTGCCTCTCAAGGCAACACAATTTAAGCGTTATGGGCATGTAGCCTAGAACTTTGAGTTAGCTGCATTTTATCCAACAATTACTCTGTAAAGCCTTAAATATGAAATAACAGTCAGTAAAATGTTTATATGACCAAAAATGGCAGATACTTTGTCCTGTACATTAACGAGATCTTTATAACAATGTAGCATAAAATTATATAAATATAAACTGTCCCTTTATAATCCCCCAATAACGTATTGGTAAGGCATTAAATGACGAAGATGAACACATAAATGTTTAGTTGCTATAGTTCAGTAAATGTTCATCTTGAAATAGTATTAACAATTTCAAAGTTATTCTTAGGCTATGTTTAAAATTCAGTAAAGATTTCACAGAAGAAAGGACAACACAAGTAGCAAGTTCTGAAAGGTGGATGTGTTATAGGCCTTTTTTCTTGCTAAAACTATCAATCAAGAAGTTCTGTGCAACTGTTTTTTCTGCAAAGTTGCATATCAAGCATGTTAGGGTATGGTTTAAAATATATATATATATATATATATATATATATGTATTAAAAAGCTGGCTCCCTAGACAGAATTTTGGGGGCATCCTAGATTTGTTTATACCAATACGTTTTGCACTGTGTAAACACTGCCTGAACACCCATAGAAAGAAAATCTACTTTTTTAGTCATCACATTCATGTGTAGTATTTCTGGGCAAGAATATTTTGAGTCTGCTGAATTTTGAGAAAAAGCACACATATCATGAAATCACTGTCTAATTAGCCACTTCACTGCATGCAAGTGATGCCCAAAGATGCTGTCTAGGTAGGCAGCTCTGAAGGATTTGGGACACAGCCTCTGTCTGAGGTTTTCATAGATTTCCTCTCTCCACCTCCCCTGTGTAAGCAGGTGTTTCCTCCTCCTCTCCAGACCAGCTGTTGGATATCTACTGCAGAAATTAAAGGAGCAAAGAAATACAAAAGGTTGATGATGTATTTTATTAAAGCTGAGGAGTACAGGGAATGCATGGCAGACGGAATTTCATAAAATGTGAAATGTATGCGTCACACGAAATAGGAATGAGAAATACACCAGATGACCAAAGACTTCATATGGGTTCTTCTGTAGGAAATGATGCATGCTGAGTGCTGCCAGAGGCGACCGGCAAACCATACGCACTTCACAAATCAAGAGCAGGGTTGCATCTATAAAACACATATCTGATGTGTCCCACACACTCATAAAGATATGGCTTGTCAAATATCTGCTCTGTGTTTTTATGTCCGAGTAGTTAAAGGTTCCTATATGTAGCTCGCTGTTTCCTTTACAAAATAAGGACTCTTGATAGATTTTGTGTCTTTTGATACTCATATAGAATGCTATTAATGTACAGCATATTTGCGGTCAACCACAGGTTTAAAGGGTTTAATTAAAAAATAAAAAAAGGAAATCAGATTCATTCAGTGTTTCTCTCTAGCTATTACAATATAGTCCCTATTTGCATTTTTGTCTATTTGTAGTTTTTCATTTTATGCACCTTATTTTGTAATTATCTGAAGGTGCAGTGAATCTATTCTTAAAAATAATAATAAAAAAGTTTGTAGAATCTTTGTCAACCAATCAGAATGATGCATTCAGTGGCCCATAGTAAAAATCATTTGATTCATGTGAGTTTTTTGTTTGGAGACTGGATTTAAACTCAATTACCATCTGAATCAAAATATAATTTGTTTTCCCTCAGATCTCAGGTATCCTGACTGGAAGTGTAATGGAGAGTGTATTTCGAAGTAGAGGCGCCAGTCTCAGATAATCTACAATAAAAAAATAAAATAAAACCCCTGTGAGAGAGAGCTGTCATTGATCTTCAGCCCAGAGGGACTGATAACTGAGGGTGGTCTATAGTTTGAGTGCACTGCTTTCACATGCACATCTCATCCGTTCATTCACACAGGAACTGCTTGAGAGAACTCGGCAGGTTGCATTCGCTATGTTAGCTATAAGATGTAGAACTTGTGAAATTTAGATTTCTGTTTCTTTTTTTTAAAAAATCTATAAGGACATCTGTTGCTGGTCAGCTATATTTTATAGTTGACATGTTTGATTTATGAGTGAGTGTAGAAAATGTTCCCATATGCTCCAGGGACATATAGGGAAGATAACGACCTCAAGATCGTGCTCATGCTCCAGCGCCTCTCTCACTCTTCTGAGAATAAAGTCTTGCAAGTTAATCAAATCTAAGGGTCAGTATCTCATTCAGTCAGTATTTATTTGGTATTTTAGATATTTTCAGATTCCTGCTCTTGCTCTCAAGGTTGCAGTAGAATCCTCCACAAGCTTGTGTTAAACTTTTATTTGTACGGCATGTTAGATATAAATCAGTTGCTTGTCTCTTCAGGTATGCCAGAAATAATTCAGCACCTTTTAGAAGTGGTAAAGACTTTGCCATGTATTTAGGAGTTTAAGCCGAGAGTCCTCTTCTCAGTCTGACCTGTGTTGCAGGCTGGAATTAAACCACACCAAGCTGGTTTCGCATTGCCAGAGAACTAGCCACCTGACTGAGCCTGGTTTCTCCCAAGGTTTTTTCTCCATTTTCGGTCATTGATAAAATGTTGGTTCCTTGTCGCTGTCGCATTTGGCTTGCTTAGCTGGAAACCTATTGGAAGAGAGCTGAACTGGATGATGACTTCACTAAATGATCAATGAACTGATTTAACCAAAACATTCACAAAGAAGTCACTGACTTTTTGGTGGGATTCAGCTTACAGCATTTCTCTATGGTAGCTGTAAACAGTGACTGGTTGTCACACAACAACTGCAATTCAATGACGTCAAAGCTGCATTGTGATTGGTTATTATGGGACATATGAGGTGACTTTTTTGAGATGGGTTTTTGTAAGAACAATATCCATATTTAAACTATCCCTTTAATTATTTGTTATTGTCCTCCTGCATTACTGGCAAAATATTTTCCTAAAAAGCGCTATAGAGATAAATTATCCAGAATGATGGAACCATGAATTATCAATGATCTAGAACAGCAATCAAACAGGTTTAATTAAAAACGATATCGTACTATAACAAGGGATTTTCAACATGCACTATATAGAGTCAGACAGTACAGGGAGACCACCTTCTAATGAACAGTTTTCATTACTTTTCATTGTTTTAATATACTTTTAATTTCTATAAGAACAAATTTTACTGTTGAAGCATATAATGATATTCTGGGAAATTGCGTGCTTCTAATTTTACAGCAGCAGTTTGGTTCTTTCTATGACAATGTGTATAAAGCAAGAAATTATTGATTCAGGCTACGTCTACATTTTAAAAACAGCGTTTTCATCTAAAAACGCTCCACGTCCACACTATAGTTTTCAATCGTTTCTGAAGAGTTGCTCATCCACACTGAAATGACTGAAAACACTTACGTTCCTGTACTGCGCATGCGTGAAACATAAGACCATTCAATCTGCGTCATTTCCATCTGCCATTTATTTACTTGCATTACGTCTTCTTTGAAGAAAAACTATCCGGAGCATGTACAAACTGATATTAATCCTTAATAGGGCTGTCAAAATTGAGAGAAAACAAAACAACTGCTGTACAATGCCGTCCTCCATCAGTTGAATTGGTCAGATGATTGCATCATATGACTAAAATGCGTCATCGTTTTTGAAGGCGTCCATTTTCACAGTCCACACTGCAACGCGAAAATGGCGTTTTCAAATGTATCCACTTTGGAGAGCGTTTTCAAAAAGCTCTGTTTTCCTTGATAAAAACGCAGTCTCAGTGTGGTTGGTCAGAAGGCCAAAACGGAGAGAACAAGAAGCGTTTTCAAACGAAAACGTTATTATTAGTGTGGACATGGCCTCAGTCAGTGCGGAAGGACTGGAGTGACTTTAAAATTCATCACCAAACACCAATGACTTGTACATACACTATATTTCTTTGCACTTCCAACACTGTGGAAACAATTAATGTATTTAAAACTGTATTTCCATCTCTGTTGCAATAGTTTTGGAAGTGTCTAAAAAGACTATAAAAGTACCAGTACTTTTTCCAAATAGTGTAAATACGTATAAAGTTTGGTCTGGGTCTTGGAAGGTCCACTATTGGTCTGGAGTTTTAACAGTTCTTGCTGTGGGTGTTCAGAGGTCTGATTGGACTTTTGGTCTGGAGCTTGGTTGTAGTGTTGGTCTGGGCTTCAGGGACTCTTTCGCAGGTTTTTGACACATCTCCATTCTGGTGATGGCACATCCAGCTCTTCGTAAACTGCTCAAATCACACAAAACGATTGCACCTCTGTTCCCGCATATGATATCATCTGTTCTTATTTTACTCTTGTGTCCAGAGCGGCGCAGAAAAATGATCCGTGCAGCGAGCTGTTTGCAGAGCTGGATTCTGTGTTATTTTTTTTCCATCACTGAGACATAACAGGCTGGGTCTCTTCTTTCATGCAGGTGGTCCTCCAACTTCAGTCAAGGGCGAGAGGCACGTAGAGCCGGAGCTGAGAGAAGACATGGACAGATGTATGCGAATTTAGGTAATGGTGTTGTGTTTCAGCCTTTGCTTGGCTTGGCCATCCCTAGTAAAGATAGTGTTAATTAATTTGTTTGCTTTGCCTTAAGCTCTAACGAATGGAGCTCTCCAGGCCTTGAGGAGCCATCAGTGGTTGAGGAATGCCGTCTAAAACCAACATTTGTTATACAAATTAGTTTCATATGCTCCAGGTACAGGGCTGAGGAGGAAAAAAAAAACACCTCCCCCATATAGCTACCCCTCGACCACTGTTACCACTTGTGCTCCTTTATCTGCTCAAGTCTTTTTATATGCTGTGACCACTTGGCAATTTAAATTTGTATGCTCATTTTTTTGTTCATAACATGCGGTTTGCCCCATTTTCTTTCAATGTCAAGACCAATTTAGGCAAATTAACTTCCACTGAAGCAGACAGATTTAGCTTTGATTGGCATATTGAAATGATCATCAGACTCCTAGACTGACGACTTCATGATCACAATGTATTTCAATCAGGTTGTTGTAGCGGGGCAGATAAATTGTGAGGTCTGCAGTTTCCATGGAGTACAAGCACCTCGCATCACGGAATGTTCGATATTCGCGGAATGACTGGTACAACAGATAAATTCACATTTGTGAGAAACGATCGGCTGGATCGCCTTCAGAGTTTTCTTCCACTGCGTTCCTGGAAACGTCAGACGTGTCCTTTAAAGTAACATGACCAGCGTGTGACTGTGTTACTCCAGAGCTGCTTATTTTTGATGCGACCATCTATATGCATGATCATGTGCTTTTTCTTGCTTAAATACAGAGCAGAAATGTGCCGTCAAACAGATGTTAGGAGCCCTTTATAGAGTCTTGGCACATGTCCAGACTCTACCTATCTCCACAACTATTTACATGGTAATCCAACTGGTCACTCCCTCTGTTTCTCTCCCTCTCACTCTCTCTGTATCTGTTTGCCTTATTCAGGTCTTTTTCATCAATTGGAATGCATTTCTGTTTTAAAACTGTCAAATAGCACATCAAGCCATCCGTATGTTATCCACTAATTAGTACTTGGTCCAGACAGAACCTTTATGTAGTCTCATGGGGTTCCAAACCTATATGCTGCCACTTTTTCTGTAGAACACAAAAGGAGAACTTTTCAAAAATCTTAAAAAATAAAAATAAAAAAAAACGTTATGAACTTGAGGGTTAGTTCCCAAAATTCACTCGCATGTCATTCCATACTCACAAGACTTCAACTCATTCAACTTCGAAAAGAAATCAATGAACATTTTATAAATGCGTGATTGCTAAACTATTTCTGTTCTATTATTCCAGCATTTGAAAAAAATATATTTATAAAAATGTAGAGCGCATTCTTGCATATGCATTGATTAATGGTTACTGTTAATTAAAGCATAAATTAAATCTGTTCATCATAGAAAAGGATTATTTTCTTTTACATACTCTTTTTGAAATGTTTTGGTGCAGTTGGTTTTCAGTGGGGGGACATAAATCGGTTTTATTAATAACTTCTTAAGCGAGTCTTCTCATGGATCTGGAAAGACAGGAGGTGTAACAGTAAATGAGCGAATATTCATTGTGAGCTTGAACCAACACTTACTTGCCCTCCAAATCAAATGTGCCGGAAGTTGGACATGAATAAAATCAAACACTTTTCTGTCTTGTATGTCTAGTGACCAAACACCATTGACACCAGATCGGATGTGATGCGTTTGATTTGAGAACTGCATGATGAACAGATTGACTTTTATTTTGGTTAGAAAACTATCAAATACAATGTTGGGCTATGAACTGTTTATGCAAACAAAATAGCTTCAAATACAGTATCTTGCATTAAAAAAAAGATACAGAATGACTTTCTGACAGAATTTGTAATTAATTTGGATGACAAAATATTCAGTTTACAAGCAAAAAGATGATATGGAGAACATTCTCACAGTTTCCTTGTAGGCGGCTAGTGATCTCTATATCAATATTGATCATTAACCAGGAATATTTAGCACTTTTTAGTGAAAAACACATGCGCATAAAGTGACTTAAACTACAGAGAAAATACTTCATAAATACTTATTTCAAACCAATATACGATCTGGAGACATTTGAAACAAACAGAGGTTATGCTATAAACCATGTACTTTACTTCACCCTGTTGCTACAGCATGCACATGAAATGCATTTTTTTGTGGATGTAATTGTCTTCAGTCTAAGTGAACTGGACTTAGTAAGTGCAATTACAGGTAATACTGTAGGTCTGTTCTTGCTCGACCTTATATAGACTCAACCTGCCTGACACTTGACTCTCAAACACTAGAGGGTGCAAATTATCTCAAGACTTGTACAAGAATAACTCAAATTATCAAGCTGCCCAAAAAACATGAACTGTCAATGTTTGACAAATAGAGACACATTAGTTAATTCCACTTTAATGTGGTTCAGGATGATGTAAGCCTGTTTTTTCATGTTGCCTTTTATTTTTAGAGATTTCAAAGTTCCACAATACTGACGCAGAGCCAAGGTCAATGTGCGGCGTCCTGCCTCTGCTTGGATGACTTCTTTCAGCATTCTTAATCGCTGTCTGCAACCTGACTTGGACAGCTGCTTCTTCATCTCTTGCAGCTCAACGGATGTTGACGGAACTCCTCATCTGAACTAAACGCACATTTCTGTGCTGCATTGTATTTCGAGTATAAACACTTAATATAACATTTTATTGGTATGACAAAAAACGCCAATGCCAGTTCTGATCATTCTAAATCTTTTGATAATGTTCGAAGCTAGCAAAGTGTCTATGCACTGAACCGCATATCGAGGTGCTAAAAAGTCAAAACCCATAATGGTGGCAAATTTTATATCTGCCAGGGCTGCGTCTCTCAAAAAGCATCATGAGATAAGTTGATTGTAAAGGCTATTGGTGCCAATGGTTTAGCGATCTACTTAAACTTGAAACACAGTTCATTGTCCTGCAAAAAAAGAAATAAAATAAAATAAAAAAGCTTCTATCACAATGCATGGCTGATAGTTTGATTGGTTCAATAGTAGTTGTTTTCTCTCTGTGTGTGAAGAGTTAAAGAATAAAGCAGTTAATCACAATAAAGTATGACATGCGTAAAGTATAATATTCACAACTTCCTCATCTACTGTTAAACACTACTAGCTTCTATAGCCTTGTTTAGAACGTAAGCAAAAAATTTTTTTTAATGAAGTGTTAGAAGATGGCTGCTAGTTGGCATGTAGTTGCAAAGTACAATGTCTAAAGTGGACTATCAAAATAAGGTGTTACCTAAATGTCTGTTAAAGTAATGTTATACCGTTTCCAGACTGTAGTGCTGTACCAAATGCCCGATAATAACACTCAACATCAAAGACAGTCATTACTTCATAGTTTACCGTGGCATGCCATTGCTCTGTATTAAGAGATTTTACAAGTGAGGCTCTTATGTAAGTCTAAACATTTCCCTATTTTGTACCTTTTCTAATTGAGGGATATTAAAGTGAAGTGTTAATACATCACTATGTAGATGAAAAGGTTTCATGCTTTTAAAGGCAGGTGGAGGATATTAAAGGTCGCTCCTTATGTAATGGATGCCACGGATCATTGCAGCAGGTGTCCGGATGTCAGATGGTGAGCAGAAAGGAGGTGGTCTTCAGATTGTTCACATTGTGCTGGTAGTTCTTGTTAACAGATGCAAGAGTGAGCTGAGAACTCATTCTCCATTGTGTTAAACAAGAAGACAAATATCTTGTTGCAACAGATTTCCTTGTTTTTATGAGGCAGGATATTAGTTATAGATTTTAAATGGATAGACATTAAAAAATGTCCAGATTTTGTGCTTTATGAATCCCGTGCTTCCACATAAAACCTGAGCATGGCAGGGTAACCACAGGTGTAGTCCATCACACTGACTATGAACACAAACCACTAATGTTTCAAAACCACAAAATGTCACAACACATTTTGTCTTCATTTTCAACTCAAGGTCTATTATATTGTTTAAAATGTGTGCAAAGTGTTTTGCTTGAGAATTATTTTTCATGCAGACATACTTGGAGCACTCTTTAAGTCGTTTTATATTATCTGATGTTACACATTACAGTTCAATATCTGCAGCTTGTTTGAGCGTATTACACGTCTCATATAAGGTCAAACAGTCACAGCTGGCATCCATGTGATAGTTTCACCATGAAAAATGCTGCAATAATAAGGTTAATTAGGTGAAAAGATAATGGAAGATTCAGTGTCTTCAGTTTACTGGATCACTGTCTTTAGGACATAACCTTGTTCCTCTGACTTGTTGTCTAACAAGGGCTCAAAGCTGTGATGTAATCATGGATTGTAGTCCTTTCTGGCAGATCTTGTACCTTCCTCTCCCTGTTCGGTGGAATAAAATGACTCTTTAAAAAGCTTTTTAAAAGCCAGAGAAACCTGTCAGCCAGATGTTTTTGCTGTAAGAAACAAAGTGTATGGTGAGGTAAGCGATTTGACCAAAAAATTAATCATGGACATAACTTTCCATGACAAAAGCGATTGTTTTTCATGCAGTGATTAATTTCCCGGTTTATTCACTTATGTTCTTTCAGAAGTATCATATTAATGAATTTATTTGTGTTTTAAAGCAAGCACCTCATAGTTACTCAAAATAACTTTTGTTCAAAATCATGTCTCATCTCTTGATCCATAAACAGCACATATATTGTCATGGTGCTTGAAAAACACATACTTCAGTAGGTTAAAATACATCTGGAAACAAACAAATATTTGCAGTACATATAGGGGTTTGCTACAATATCCTCTGCAACATCAGTCTAACCTTGACAGAAAACTAAATACAAAATGTAAAAATTTTTTTTTTACAATTTTACCCAAAGCTACCAATAAACAAATAAATAAATAAAAACTTATATATAAAAAATATTATAATTCAGCATCATCAGTTTTGCCAAAAGGGTGAGGAGAATAACAACGCACAATAAGCAGTAAAACAATAAGACACACTGATTTTCAACATTAAGAAACAAAATGAACTGTTTTGTACAGCTAAAAATCGCTGGATTCAGATGAGACCAGAAGCTAGACCCAAACAATTTATTAATGGCTGTGTCAATTTTTACGTCAGGAAAAAAAGAGGATAATTGTCATTCCATGAATATGATAAAACTGAAAATAAAATATGATAAAATTGATGACTCACACTGCATTGCAGAAATTCTATTACATTTTTCGGGTTCAAGATTTTCCCTTCCCCCTAAAATATAATGTCAAACAAATGAAAAAAAATAAAACAATGTCACACAAACCCCTGTGGCCATCAGATGCCTCTGTATATTACTGGACAAATCTACAACCAATCAGACCACTAAATTCCAATGACGTACAGTATGCGTAGTGACGGAAATTGAAGACATCGTAACCAATTGTAGCCAATCAATCTTCTTTAAAGCAGTAGGAAATTGTCCTTACTTACTTTAATTACTTCTGCTCCGGTTTCAAAGAAAACCTGTCATGAAAATTTCTCAAAACAGCTGCAACTTTTTTGGGAATCTGAAATGCTCTAAAACAGCAGCTTGGCCATACTAACTTTGCTCGAAATTACTGTAGCGTCAAAGGAAGTATGGGCGAGCCCAGGCTAGCATCACTCACCTGTGCCAGGAAAATGCCAAAAATGACTCTGTAGGACCAGCCTGGGCAACTTCTCTATTGAGGTACTAAATCCAATTTCACATTCCCTGGCCCTTGTAGGGCACAGGGAAGTAAACAGTGCTGATACAGGATTTTACCACAGTCCTCTAGTTGGCCAGATTATGGCTTCTGATGCTTAAGACTGCCCTTCTTCTGGTTTGGTCAAGTGAGTGGGTTGTCAGTGCTTCATGCCTTGAGTTGCCTTCATATATTATGACTGTAGAGTCGTCTTCAAACCAAGATGCAGCTATGCCTGAAGTTAATTCCACTCCATTTAGAGCACAAGTCATCTCCGTTCTGGATCTTCTTAACCCAGAGCAGGGTCCTATTTCACTCCGGTTTAGGCCCTTAGAATATATTTAAAGTGCTCTAGCCACTTTCAGCATTCAAAACAGCTATTTGTATGGTTAAGAGAGGCCACTTTACATGGCTGCCAGCTATGAAATAGAGAAATTCCCTCTGGATAGTTGCTGATATAGCATTGGATTATGCTTACTGTGCATGGGCTTACAGTGTCTTATTGAAGTGGGGGCCCACTCCACCAGAGGAACTGCCTCCACCTGGGGTTAGTGGAGTTTCTGTCAGTGACATCTGTGTGCCTGCCAGCTGGACATTGAAAGATTGTTCAAACAAGAATGCTTCACTTACTAATGTGACCTCAGTTCCCTGAGTTAAGGTTGCATGCCAATGACTGTCACTATCAGTTGAAAGATTCTGATGAAACAGCACTCGGAACTGACTTATATAATTGTTAGCTCTGTCCATTTTGGTGGGCTGCAGCACTATTTGTACATACAGCTGGCAACAAACAGGCATCTATGACACGATGCTTGTTGCCATATCTAAGGGGTTATCATGTTTTCTGTATCACATTAGGTTCAAAAAGGAACAATGACAACAAATAATATTGGTTAAGCCACCAAAAGAGCAGTCGTGGCCTAATGGATAGTCTGACCTGTTGGTGGAGTGAGTGAATAACCAGTTCTCTCTTTACCCTCAATTCCACGACTGAGGTGAGACCCTTCAGTAAGGAACCTCCAACTGGTCTCCAGGCACTGCAGCATTAGCTGCCCACTGTGTGTGTGTGAACCTGGATGGGTTAAATGGGACACCATATTTGGCCACATGTCACATCTATCCCTTTCCAAATACAGAATAAAAATAAATTGATGAGTTTGAAAATGAAAATGTAAGAAGAAGAAAGTACAGAAAAAAATGTTAGGAGTGAAACTAAAAAGTCATTTCAAAACTTAATAGTGGTGTGAAGTACCATAAAAAACATATGTACAGTAACAAAATAGAAATGTTTTGTTACTTCCCTTCTCTGGGTATAGACTTCTGCATTAGCTAACTTGAAGCAAGAGTCATAGTGGGCTGGAAGGTCACACATGGATACTTTTTTTAGATAATTTCTTTTGTTAGTATATGTAAAAATTAAAATTAAAAATGTATTTCAGTAATATAAAATCAGTAATAGGAAAAAGTGTTTTTGTTCAGAGCCGAGTTAAGTGTGGTTTTATACCTGCAGAGTCTATAAGTATAATCAAGTACCAGGACTGTCTGTTTTATAATATAATATTAATAATGAAAATTAATATTTAGAGATACATACTTCTTATTAGCACCATTCTGTTCAGACAATCCAGGCATATATTTCCAAATATTTCCAGTATATATCGTTGTCACATATGACTTGAATACATATGGAAAATGCTGGACATAAATGGGAGCTGACATGCAGTGTTTTTGGTGGAGCTACATAATGGGTTTCTGCCCATGCACGGTTCACTGTAAATGGTGTAAAGGTTCCCCTAGGAGCCTCTAGGGCCAGAGTTGAAAATGCCACAGTCATTCGTCACCAATGGAAGTTCACTTTACAAGCCAGTGCAATGAGAGCATCTTGGCCGACAGCAGAATCAGGCTGGGACAATAGACTCACACCCTTCAGCTCACCACAGTCCCTCTAGCGCACATCTCAGATGAACACTCGCCAAAAACATCTTCCATGCCAGTGGATGAGGGTAGATTCACCGCCATTGTCCAAATGACTAAAAAATTTGATTTAAAATGCCCATGCTGATACATGCATTTACAATGATTTGTTCTGCATTGGATGTGTACATTTTTATTTCTCTAGCTCAAGAGGGGAGTATGTCATGTGCAAATGAATGACTTCCTCAGAGTGGGGTCATGATGTGAGTGAGTAAGTATTGTGAAAGTCTGTCTACTCCTGCTTTAAGTGCTGAGAGTTGGGTGGTCTGTCCTTCAGCACTACATTCAGAGGGGGAGACGTACGACCTGTATCACTTTCAAAGGGTGAAACTCTAAGCCCTGCTGCCTCTTTCTAGCCCTTAGATTCTGACAAAGGCACCTGTTGTTTAACTCTGATGGATTGACTGGCTTGTTTCAAGACTGAAGATTAGGATATTTTTCCATAAATGCTTGTGATAACAAGGATGGTGGCGCATGCGTTGTCAATAGTGTCTTAATAAGCTTGAGATTTATTAGGCCATGACTAAAGCTGCATTCCTCTGTGTCAATCAATGGATGGTGAACATCACAGAAGAGAAGCTATTTGACACTTGATTTTTTAACTATAATATTACCTGTGATATTTAGTGCTGTCTGCACTTAAGCACAGCATAGTATTGAACATATAACACATGAAAGAAACCCTTTTGACAGCAACAGTAATCTCATTGTTAAATACTGTAACCTCAACTCATAACTGGACTGATGTATTTTAATACTAAAATTTAGGAGAGATTCCCTGAGAGATGGCCTGGTGCTATGACTTGATACAGGTATGCATCATACACAGGGTATAAAAGATACAGGATACTGTCACACAATTTATCACATTCATGACAGAGTTGGCAACGACTGTCAAACATATGAAATCCTCTACTAGTCCTGAAGACTTTAGTATGGCATAAATAATGCTGTTGGCCCTGTATTTTGAAGTTAATAAATGGTGCCATTGTGGGAAGGCCTGTTGCTATTGTGCAGCCAGTATGAAAGGGAACAGGTTTGGACCTCACTTATCTATCCAATTTCAGACTAATCTTGAAACAGCCGTTTCTTTCTAAGGTTCTGGACATGATAGGTTTGTTTTTTTTTTTTTTCATGATAGTCAAATACAATCATTTCTAGAGAATAATTTAATTTAAGTTTTTCAATCTGGGCAAAACACAGGACAGAATCAGCACTTTTAAAGATTAAAAATGATGTACTATTAAATGCTAATTCTGGAATTAGAATCCTAGAATCCTCGTCGATCCTAGTGCTTTCGACACTGTTAGTCAATATTTTGGTTTCTTGATTAGAAAACGATGTTGGAATTTATGGATATCTCTTACATGGTTGTATCGCTATGATATTATGTTTTTTGTTTAGTCAGCAATCAAATGTTGTAAATGATATTGTTAGTTCCTTGGGTAAGCATAATAAAGGTGAAAAATAGAGATGTAATTAAATTTGTCAAGCAGATAAACGTGGTTCATATTTCAGAAAAGTCTTTAGTTTGATCAGATTCATAAAAGAAAGATTCAGCTTTGCACTTCTCTCTGTAAACAGCTGAGCTCCTGGAGGTTTGTCATAGGTGGAGCTAAAGATTCGCGAGCATTTACACACCGATTGCCAGAAAAACACAGACATTTAGTGCAGTTTTCCTTTCAGTGTGTGATCTTTTATCGCTGGGACCACTCCATTTATCAGTATCAACTGACGTGCAGTGTTGAACTGGGCCTTATTTATAAATAATCATCACGGAAATCATGAGATAAAACATACTTGCCAAACTGCATCCACTGTAACCACTGTATTCATGTAATGCTGGGCTGTTTGGGAAGCTGTACAAGGTTATCTTTCCCTCAAATCCAAAAACAAATTTCTTTGGAGACAAACATTCAAATTGTTTAAACTTTGGCCATGTTATTATTATTATTACATTTATTTACTTATTCATTTATTTAACATTTTCCTGTTTCTTGAGAATAGACCAACAATTCACATTCTGATTCACAATCTTAAGAAAGATGTCTTTTCACACACTTACAGTAAATTTAAAATTAAAGCGAATTTTAAAAATTGTATGAAACTATGCTTTAAAACAGCTTGTATTATAAAAAGTGCTATACACACTAATTGAGCAGACAGATCTCAAAAGAATAAGGCAGTTAAAGGGGTCATATAACAATGCTAAAAATAACATTATTTGGAGTATTTGATGTAATGCAGTGTGTTTACTCAGATTTAAAAAACACATTATTTTCCACGTTGCTCCTCTGTATCCAACCTTTCTGAAACACATAGATTTTTATAAAGTTCTTCATTCTGAAAAGTACTCTGATTTGCCAGCTATCCGGTGTGTTACGATTGGCTATATACCTCAAGCTTGTGACAGAAATGTTACACCCCTTACCATATTTGGAAACACGGTGTCTCCACGACAACTATACTACAGCGAGAATAAAATTTATGACTTCTTTTTTGCATAAACATTTGGGTGGTGTTATGTAAATCTTCCAAGTAATGCAGTTATGTAGGGGTGTATTTGAATGAGGTGTTTTAACATGGCATGGTTGAGTCCTAAGTTTTAAATAAAAATAAAAAAATTGGGTTTGAGACTTCTGTCTTTGCAACTTTACAGATCTTGTATGCACAAAAAGCTTGTAAAACTTGTTAAAAAACAAAACAAAAACAAAAACAAAAAAAAAAACGGAAATTGCATCATATGACCCAGATTTGATGCCAGATTTACATTCCCTTAATATAATAAATAAATAATGCAAAATAACGCATGATTAGCCATGGCTGGCTCCGGATTTTCCTAATCAGTCTAATCAGGTTTTGTCCAATCATTTTCCCAAGGTTTCCCCTTAAATAAGCCACTATTCATTCCTTCCTTATCTTGTTATGCATTCTTGCATCAGAAATGTCGCAGTCCGATTCATCCAACTATGAATGCGATCAGCCTGCCCCCCAGTGAGCCGCTACCAACCCGCAAGCTGCAGCCCCGCCGCCCCTTCCCAAGAGCCCGCAGCAGCTACTCGAGGCCGCAGGCTCAAACAGCCTTCCAATCCTGTGTCTCCTAGAAGCCTGCAATCAACATCACCTCCACCTACAAGACCTCAACAAGCCTCCCCTGCTTCATCTTATACCTCAGCACGATCATCAACGGCAAATGGACCATCCACTCTCTCCGCAGCCGCTAACATTCTGTTTTCAAGAACTGCTACCAAGACGATCTCATCAACCTCCTCCGCCAAGAAGAAAACAAAGCAATTTTATTATCATAATAATAATGCCAAAACAGTCTGTATCATGTCCAATAAAAGGAATTAGAAGCTAAATTTATGATCGGCCCCTTCGCTTCCCCCCACTTCCCCGTCTATCTGATAAGCCCGATGGGGTTATTAATGGGGATGATTAATCATCGATCTCCCCTCTCTCCCTCAAAAATTCCTAGTATCAATAGCCTCATTCCCATTGAAGAATTCTCTCTAACCTACCACACCATGGATCAAGCCACGGCCATCATGAAGAAAGTTGGCAAAAACGCTTGGATGGCTAAAGTTGACATCACTTCAGCATTTCATGCTCTCCGAAGCAGTGTGCTGAAAACTAGCCAATAATTATAAAATTCACAAACTCATCCACCTTCTTGACGATTTTCTGTTAATCTCCCCTGTTCATCCACACCCTTCCAGCCACAGACCTCAACAAAACATGGTTTTCTCCAACTTGGAATTCTAATCGCCCATGACAAAACCTTAGGCCCCAGCACCAGCATTGAATTGTTGGGCATCAATCTTGACTCCCAAAGAAAAAGTAGACAGGATCATCTTGATCACATCTACCCTTCTCACAAAAACCCAGTGTTCCAAACGGGAACAGCCACCTGACAACCCCTTGCCTTCAATAACTCCAACTCTGGATTTCTTTTCTCTCACAATGGAACGGCCACTCTTTCTTCTATAACGATCTTCCAACTATTCAATGACACTTTCATAGGTTTCGGTGCCTTCTATCACAACCGATGGTTCGCTGCCCCCTGGCCCCCCCAACTGCTAGACTTACCAGCCCATTTGGCTTCCTCAGCACTGTTTGAATTGTACCCCATCGTCATCGCTGCCGCCCTTTGGAGGAAAGAATGGTCTGCTTCCTGCATTGTTATTCACTGTGATAACGAAGCAACAGTCCAGTGCATCAACAAACACCATTCCCACTCCCCTGCTATCATGACCCTTCTCAGATGTTTAGTTATGGATCTCAGCCAAAAAACTAATTTATACTAACAGCTAAACATATTCCAGGAAAAAGAGAATATCATTGCTCACTCACTTTCTCTTTCAAAAATACAGGACGCTGGCCCCAAATGCCGATCCCCATCCGACCCCAATCCCTCCCTATTCACGACTAATATTCCCTTAAATCATCCCCTAATACCTCTCCTCAAGGCATCACTGAATACTATTCTCCAAGCAGTAGCTCCCCGTACATTGCAGTCCTACCTCACAGCCTGAAGATCATTTCATTCATTCCACCTTAGCTGTAACCTCCAATTCCCTGATTTTTCTTTACTCTCTATAACATCATTCATCTCCTACCTGTATTCATACAAAAACCTGCAAGCCGCCTCGATTAAAGGTTATCTGAGCGGCCTCTAATTCTTCCACAAACTGATTTGCGGATCCCCGTCCCCAGCTATTTCCTAACCTCAGACCTCCCTCTTGCTCAAAGGAATTCAAAGGGAAAACCCGCCCGCCCAGATCCACGTCTATCCATCACTCTAGAAATTCTCACTAAATGGATTTCTACCCTCGGCAGAGGTTATATCTCCACCCACATAGACAGGACCCTGGATGCCATGTTCACCCTGGCTTTCTTCAGGTTCCTAAGATGTTTCCGAACTGACAGTTACATCTAGCTACAACCCCAGTATCCACTCATCCCTTTCCGATCTCTCCATGCTTGATTACAAGACCATGGCATTTCACATAAAGCAAAGCAAAACTGACTCAAAACTCAAAAGAGGCCACTCCATATACATCCACAATCTCCAGACCCCTATTCAACCCTTCCAAACAATGCTAGCCTACCTGAAATACAGGAGCTCACTAGCTTCATCCTCCCCTAGACCCCCTCTTCATAGACGAATTCTATTGCCCAGTCTCAAGATTCTGGTTTCAGAACCCAATCTCAAGTTTAAATCTCAATCAGTCCACTTCCAACCCAGCAAACCAAGCTAAGTCCTATTTTCATTCTCAGACCCTCCTGACCTTCCCCTTTGTTTTCTCAAAACTCTATCCCTGCCTCTGCCTCCCTGGCCCTGTCTCTTCTAACCCCTCCTCTCCTCCCAAAGCCTTCTAAGGTTCATCTTCCCTCCTCCGCAGAGTCCCTGTCCCTAGCGCTGCAGAGGTCTTCTTCTCCCCCATCACTATCTCTGTAGAGGTTCTCTTCTGTCCCATCTCTGCAGAGGTTTCTCATAACCCCTACCTCCGCAGAAGTCTTTTCTCTCCTATCCCCCTCCGCAGAGGTTTTCACCTGCCTCCGCAGAGGCTTCCCTCCTCCACATCCACAGAGGTCTTTTCTCTCTTCTGTCCACCTCCGCAGAGGTCCTTTACGGTCTCATTTTTGCCTCCACAGAGGCTCCCTCCTCACCCTATTCCACTCTATATTCCTCACTGCCCCCGCAGAGGCCTCAACTTCTGCTGAAGTTTCCTCTCGTTTACCACACCTTCGCAGAGGTCACTTTTTCCCTCTTACCCACCTCCACAGAGGCTTGATTCCCCTTATTCCCCACCTCTACTGAGGCCAAAAATATTTAGGATTATTAGAAATTTTTTTCTTTTTCACTAATCCTTGTTTTCTTGTCTCCCCCAGTTTGCCTTCAACAAACCTCATCCAGGGTTCATAGCCAGGTCGAAGTTCCTCATCTGGAAGCTCCCCCAAAACACGTGGATTTCTTTGGGGTGCCATTTGGCTGCTGTCCTGTATCATCTTTTGGGGGGCTAGCGAAGTTTGAGTCGGACGCTGAGATCAGCCCTCGCTAGGGTTCAAACCACTAGGGCTCAGAGTTCGCCGACCTTCCAACTCACCCTCTGGAGAGCACGCCAAATACACTATAGAAATCATAAGGAAGCGCACACTCGTGAAGTGAAGTTGACAGACAAGTTTTGGGAGAAGCGCTAACGCATGATTAGCCACAGCTGGCTCCGCATTTTCCTAATCAGTCTAATCAGGTTTCGTCCAATCATATTCCCAAGCTTTTTCCTCGCCCCCTGGACAGCACACCACCCATGCTATAGATATCATAAGGAAGCGTGCACTCGTGAAATCAAATTTTCCATCAACCAAACTGACAAGATGACCTGCTATGATAAATTCAGTTTTCTTTGGGGTCATCTGACATCAAGGACATTGAGTTATGTAATAGTTCTCCCTCACGCTCCTGCTATAAAACACTGCACAATTAAGAGTTACTATCCCAGCCGAGGATAGACAGGATTCTCTCTTGGCTCTGTTCGTCCAGTAACTGAGGGTAACACGATCGGCCACAGTCTCCCCTCACTACGGATGATTTGAAAATAACAGAGAATGGCCTTTGTTTAACTGCCAAAGTGATTTATAGAATCCTGGAGAAAATTTAATTCCCGTGTTTGAGGTGATGTTTATAAAACTCAGATAAAGATGCAATAAGAGATAAGATGCTTCTAGTGAACCAGGGAGCTGCAAGGAATGTTGCCTCAGTTTTGCGGCTGCACGTTATACTGTCTGGTCTTACAAAATGCATCTGTATGTTTTACAGTGTTTACTAAAGACTGAATACAATCTGATTTTCCATTCTGAAAGATCTGTTTGCAGTGCATGAAGTTGCAATCCAATTCACACACTGTGTCTAGAGCTGGAGAAACAACCACAATAGTGTCATCAGAGTTACAGTAAGTATAACTGTCTCTTTTGCCTTGATGATATATCTAGAAGACAGCTCATCCACTGCCAGTTTATAATGATGTAAATAAACATATGCACATATATGTGATGTAATTTTTTAATAAAACAGTTATATTCAAGCAGTAGCACAGATGAGAGTTTTAATTTCACAGCTGAGGCATCGATTTCTCTTCAGCATGATCCAGTGTTATTACAAGTTCAAACAAGCATTAGGTTGCGTATTTGCACTTTCATTTTTCATTTTGTCAGATTGCGTGTGAAATGAAGTATGTGGAGATTTCCACATCAAAAATGTGCTCTCTTTCCGGTGTTGACTGTTGAAACATCACATCATGTCTGTTGACTACAGAGTTAGTCTATTTTTAAACTAAAAAAACATGCAGCGATTAATCAACTGTGATGAAAGGTTCATTTTCCATAATTTGCCAAGCAATGATGTGTTTTATAATTAATATTCCATTTGCTTTTTGTCTGGTTTGTTATTGCATGAATGCAGCATATTCCAGTCGGCTGTCTATTAATATCTCTTTCCATGTGTGCTCATCAGTGTTTATATGCCAGCAGCAAGCTTTTATGTGGCCATACCAGCAGTTTTTAAATGTTGTCGTCCAATATATGACTTGTGTTCAGTTGAACTAACCCCCTCCCCGTTTTTTTGTGGAGCCGTTGTCATTTTTCCACCTGTTAGCATTTTTTTCTTCATCTGTCTATTCCATTTCGTTTTGTTCTGAGAAATGCAGACCTGTTTTTAGAAAATGTTGGAATGGGGATCTAGTAAAGTTCACCTCACTCTGGGTCTGGGCATGTGGAAACCCTCAGTGTCTAGTTTTGCTGGCTTATTTGGTATGCAACAATTTGTCAGACTCCTGCCACAGGAAAGTGCAACACAAATAAGAAAACACAAAGCAGGATTCTCCAATGTTCTTCACCCTTCCTAAGTTCACCGCCTGGGCCAAAAAAGTGCTGAAAATCATCCACTCCTGCTGCTCATAGCTGTGGCTTCACAGCTGTTTCAGAAAGGGGCTATAAATTAATAGGCCTGTGTTACAAAGTACACAATGGGAGCTGCCAGCCACCCCTGCGAGAACGCCGACAGCCAGTTCTACCTCTTGCTTGTCAAAGCTCACTGACCTGATGGATGAAAAGGAGGAATGTTTATCGTGGCCACACATGTATTTTTCGTAGGAGTGTGCTCTTGTCAGCTCGTGAGTTTCTCGCAGAAGTTATTAATGATGTCCCTGTCTCCACTGAAAGAGCAGCAGATGTAGTGCACTGCAGACGGTCACCACAAAGCATCAGCCAAGCATGGCAGTGGCTCTCCAGGAGCACTGTGCTCTAAGTGCCTCTCACAGTGCGCTTGGTACAGTGGCTCAGATTTATCACTTCCTTTTTCTTTCTGATATTTAATAGCTGGGTTTAGAATTAATGACAAGACATTTCTACTTGTCTGTGTCTAATATTTGGTTACAGTTACAGTGGACAACCAGTTATGATTAACTATTACTGTGACTTTTCCCTCAATAAACTCCTAATTTGCAGCTTTAAATAGTTGGGAAGTTAAGTTCAGCTGTGGGAATTGGGAAGGGGTCTAGAATATGTTCAAGCCAAATAAGATCTTAATATGTGATTAATAAATACTAATAAACAGCCTAGTAATATGCTAATAAGAAAGTACTTAATAGTACGAATAAGTTCCTAAACTGAAGTGCTTTTTTTCCATTATAATGGTGATATTTTCCAGGGCATGATGCATTTGTAAGGAAACATTAAATAACTTGGCATGATGTTTTATTGTTGTTTTAAAACAGTGAAGTAGTTATGTTAATTTTTTTTATTGGATACTGGATTCTGATTGAATACTGGATTCTGATTACTTAGTCGCCACATTCCCAGATAACAACCGGGAAAACTAATAACACAGGCTCATCTGGGTACTACGCATCTTCTTGAGCGCTAATAATTATTTCACCCCACTGTCACTGACAGTTAGCACCATCCAGGGACTTAAAAATGCTTAACCATGAGTTAAAATGGAGGGCTTCAACATTAATTTCAACATGTACGGTAAAAGCAAAATCAGTGAATTTTAGCAGTGAATAGAAGATGACACAACTGACCCCACAGTCATTTTTTTTTCTTTTTTATTATTATTGTATTACATTATTTATTTATTGTTTTATTGTTTACTTTTGGGATAGTATACAGCTAGCAGATCATAGAATAAAGCCCTTAAAGATAACAACCTGCCAGCTGTACATTATCTCTTACATAAATATCTGAAAACGTTTGCCAAACCAAAGTGTAACATTCAGCTGGATGACACTCCAGCATCTGTTTTATAATCTGTGTTTTATGTGTCTCTGTTTTGTCCTGGACTTTCATCAATGAACTCATGTTTCTGCCCATCTTGTATGTGTTCACGAGTGGTCTTTCATGTCTCCGCCCTGCTTGTTGGTTGTCATGGTGTTTCATTGTTGTCTCCGCCCAGTCTGATGTGTATAAATGCCCCGGATGTCTTTGTGTAAACCTCTAGTCATTGTGGATATAACTTGTGTTTTCCCCCTTTGTCAAGCCATCTGTGTTTCCCTGTATTCCCCGTGTTCCTGTGTATTGGATTTTCCGTTGCCGACCTACGCTGCTTTTTCTGGATTACTGTTTTGCCTTTATCTTGGAAATACCTGTTAGCTGTTGTCGATCCTGCCCGTGTATACTCTGACTCTGTTTATTAAACTGTTTGCATTTGAATCAGAACGTCTCTGCCTCTGCTTCACACCCATTCGTGACACAAAGTCATGTTATGTGTGACCGACTTATGTGATGTTAGTATGTATTTAAAAAAATGGGATAGTTTGAATTTAAACTTGTTGAACTAAAAGGTCAATTAGTCACATTAAAAATATATCTATAGCTATATACTACAAATATACATGGTATATAAGATTAAAAAATAAATTACTGTGTGTGACCGCTTTTGTCACCAACAGTGCCTCTGTGGCCCTCTCTGCACAGCCGCAGCAGGAACCTTCATCCGCATTCTAGTTTCCACCCAGACTCTTTATGCCCTACGTACCTCGGCGAGTTCCGCCTCACGTGTTTCACATTTTCCCTGTGATTACTCTCCTTTATAAAGCGCAAACTTTCTCCATACCATCGCAAAGACATATCTGCCCTAGGTGATACTAGGTGATAAGCCTCTGTGCTCCTCACTCACCACCAGCAATTGGACAGATTAACTACAACAACAGAGGATATAGTACGGTCTGTACAAGCACTCACTCAGGCTGTCAATCATCTCACTGTGAATTCTGTGAATCCTCCCGTGGTGGCCACCGCTCAACCACCTCCTGCTGCACCCGTTGTTGACTGTGACAACCTCAAGCTCGTCATGCCTGTCACTTCCGGAGAAGTATGATGGCTCCGCAGGCATGTGCAAAGGGTTCCTTATGCAGTGCGCTATCTATATTAATTCCCAGCCTCAATGCTACCCATCTGATGACAGTAAAGTTTTATTGGTCTGCTCACTTCTGACTGGCTAAGCTTTAAAATGGGCAACGGCTGTGTGGGAGGGGCAGCAGATGACATTTGCTTCATATCGACATTTTTTAAGGAAATTCAAGGAAGTGTTTGATCATGGAGAAGATGGCAAGGAGGCAGAGGATGAGCTATTAACCCTTCGTCAGGGGTCCTCTACCGCAGTTGATTATGCCCTCTTGTTCCGCACACTAGCAGCACAGGCTGGCTGGGAGGGTAAGCCTCTCAAGGCTATGTTTCATCACGGTTTGAGGATGGACCTGCAGGCTGAGCTCACATGCCGGGATGAGGAGAAGGATTTAGAAGAGTACATGGAATTAGCTATCCGAATAGACAATTTACCTCGATCCCGTAGAGGGCGCCATATCACCCCCAATCTGCTTAGACTACATAGCCCAGCTACAGAGGAGCTCATGCAAATAATACACGGCTTACGGATGAGGAATGTGATCGGAGAATGAAGAACCGCCTTTGTCTATACTGCGGTCAACCTGGCCATTTCTGCTCACAATGCCCATCACGACCTCCTAGACCCTCCAGCTCTCGGGTAAGCCTCATTCAGAGTCCTTCACTGTTACTAGATGTATGCATTGTGGTCAAGGGCTGAAATATAGAGACTAAAGCCTTTGTTGATTCTGGAGCTGCTGGTAATTTTATTGATCAAGAGTTCGCTAATCGCAATGATATCTCTCTCCTTCCATGTGATCCACCCGTGGCTGTGGCAGGCCTTGATGGACGGCCACTAGGGGCGGGAAGAATTAATTTCACTACAGAAGACATCACTTCCATGTTCACCAGTTCCATGCACTCCGAAATTATTTGTCTCCACGTCACCCAGTCACCCAACCATCCCTGGTTGACCCTTCACGATCCATGAATATCCTGGAGAGATCAGGAAATTTCTCAGTGGTCTACCATCTGCCAACAGGACTGCCTGATCCATCCCCTGAGAAATTTCACTACCCGTTCAGAGATCGGAGCCCACGATCCTAGCAGGACTTCTTAAGCCCTATCAGGATTTACATCAGGCATTCAGCAAAATCAAGCTACCCCTCAAGTTACCACCTCACCGCAAAACAGACTGTGCCATTGATCTCCTGCCAGGAGCCACGCCCCCTAAAGGTCGAGTCTACCCTCTATCCCAACCTGAGACCCAATGCATGCAGCAGTACATTGAGGAGGAGCTATCCAAGGGCTTTATTCGGCCTTCCAACATTGCCGGCTTCGGCCGGCTTCTTCTTCGTCTAGAAAAATTAACGGATCGCTCAGGCCATGTATTGATTATCGTGCCCTAAATGAAATGACTAAGTTTATAAGTTTATATAACTAAGTTTCGCTATCCCCTTCCGTTGGTACCATCAGCACTGGAGCAGCTCCGCGCAGCCCATTAACAACATTAATGTCAGCTTGACCTAGGGATACAACCCTCTGTCCAACAGACAAGTAGAACGTTTAAATCAAGAATTGACCAAGTTTCTTCATGCCTATTGCTACCTGAAACAATCTGACTGGAGTGACTATATAATTTGGGCGGAATATGCCCAGAATTCCCTGAAAAAACCCTCTACTCAGCTCAGTTCCAATGCGAACTATGTTTTCAGCCCCCTTTGTTCCCCTGGACCGGTGAGACCACCAACCTCCCAACCTCTTGGCTCTGGAAGAGTGAGGCCACATGGGATGCTACTCATGCCAGTCTACAGCGAGCCATTCAGCGAGAAGAGGGGGACCAGGACGAGGCTGCTCCAGCAGAGACCCCTCCCCTCGTACCTGATGGTGAGGACATCTATCAGGTGAACCAGATACACGACTCTCGACACCGAGGTGGATTGCAGTATCTTGTCGACTGAGAGGGGTACAGTCCCAAGGAAAGATCTTGGGTCAATGCTAAGGACATACAAGACCCACGTCTCACCACTACCTTTCATCAAGACCATCTGAAGAAACTGGCCCCTCGCCCCCGTGGTAGACCTCGGCATTGAGGAGCAGCTCGCTTTGGGAGCCACTCGCAGGGGAGGGGCTCTGTCACCAACAGCGCCTCTGTGGTTCTCTCCGCACAGCCGCAGCAGGAACCTTCGCCCACATTCTAGTTTCCACCCGGACTATTTATGTCCCACATACCTCGGCGAGTTCTGCCTCAGGTGTTTCACATTTTCCCTGTGAATACTCGCCTTTATAAGGCCCGGACTTTCTCCATACCACGTGAAGTCATATCTGCCCTAGGTGATATTTCCGAGCGTTTCCCTTTGTTATTGTATTCTTGTGTTTGATTCCGGACTGTCTCTCTCGTGTATGATACCTGCTGCCTGCCCCATTGACTACTGCCTGCTTCTTGACTATTCTTGTGGATTATGTATATTGAACCTATTTGCTGTTTGTTTGGTGATTGTACCTTCTGCCTGTCTTACACACCGATTAAAGCCTTGCGAATGGATCCGAACGACTCTGAGAGTATGTCACAGCTTTTTTGTACTTTGGACTGAATTTAAAAACGGTGAAAATGTTTTTACAAAAATCATATGAAACCAAAATAAATATATTTTATGTATATTTATTATTATATTTTCCCATTTTTTAGGTGTCTATGCACTTTTATTGTTCATCAAGCCTTTAATATTTAAATAAAAGCATATATTTTAATATATATGTACATCACAGATAAGATTTTACTCTTAGTTTCATCTTCTTGTATAAATGTACATAGCTGTACAGTAACTAGTCTATAAGCACACGCTGAAATGATGTGAAATACACAATAATATACAGATCAACGGCACAATGGTGAGAGGTTCATAACCATTTAGGTTTCGACACTACAGCACCCCCTGTTCAACTGTGTTTCTGCAGATCCACGAATGAGCTCACTTTTCCCAGCTGTATCATCTGCGAATGGTCTGGTGCAGCTTTGCAGGGGAAAATGTTGTTGAGTGCCCATAGCAGGTGTCCATCTGAACTGTTCACCTTGAGCTAACAGCACTCACTTTGACCGGGCTCCTCTTTAACAGAGCCAATCATGAATACTTCAGTCATAGAATATTGAATATGTAGAATATATTAAGAGTTTTCTTTGAATCTGCATCCATGTTATTAATGGATTTAAGGAACAGAGTTTGAAAACACAGTTTTGTGTCATTCCCCTAAATCACATCAGCCTAATCAACAGCGTCTAACATCTGATAGGAATATTCTCCAGGTCTTGTCTATGGATGAGTGACACCAGGAGTTTGTGGTTTCTGTCAGAAGTCTAGGACTTCCTAAGCCAAAATATTTCTTGAAATGTTCCCGGGCCCACACATGTGCAAGACGCTCTGCGTTGTATTTGTGCATACCTTGTCTACACATCTTTTAGTAGTCTGGAGTATAGTGTGAAACGGGCGGCTGTTACTGCTTGTGTCAGCTGACAGCGTGAACACTGTCTTAGTACACACTGATGACTGACCAACCTTTCTGCAATACCTGCTTTTAAAGGTGAATGTGGAATAATTTATTGATTAAAAAAGATTAACAGCATAACAAAAAGGTTTGTAGAGGACTTTGGAACTTAAAAAACAGACCAGTTTATTCACATTCGGGTTAAATTGATAGTTATTCACTCTATTCTTTTTTTAAATTGAAGATTGCAGAAGTCATTTTAGAGTCATCAGAAATTAGAGTTAAACTTTATTTCAATAATCCATTTTGGACATTCTATATAAGTAACTAGACATTATAATGGTTAGACATAATAAGGTTAATAAGGTTATTATGGTTAGACATAATGAGCATTATTATTATGAACATTGGGTAACACTTAATTTGAAGTCGTCCATAATAATAATCACCTAGTAAGTACTTAGCAGTAGCCGTTGTACTTACATAAAACAAAATGTACTATGTAATTAACTTGTAATTACAATTCTCAGATAATTAAGTTTGTAATTATGAAGGTGTAACAGACAGCTACTTAAAATAAAAAGATTGTACTTAAGTGTAAATATCTGGGTAACAGACTCGGTGTGTAACATGTGTAACAGTAGCTGTCTGTTACATCTATTTAATTACAAACTGTTATTACAGGCTGTTCCAGAACTTAAGTTTCATAATAAGTACATGATATTTCATGTAAGTACAAGGGCTACTACTGAGTACCCAATTGGGTAATTCTGTGTTATAAAACCTTAAAATAAAGTGTTACCGAACAGTGCAATGCATTATGTTTATAATCATAACTAAAGATAAAATGCATTGTAATATTTGAAGGTTTGTTTGTCATGTGTTTTAATGCATAAAGCTGTAACAATGAATAAGTAAGAATTATAATGGGTAACAATTTACTTCAATAGTCCACCTTAGACATTCTACTAAAGTAACTTAATAACTTTGCAACTCCATGTCAACTAGCAGTCACTAGAGTATCAGTAGACTGTCTGCTTAATAACTTTGAACACTATTTTGATGAGTTCACAACATACTACTGTACATACTGACTCAGAAATTTTACAAGCATAACTTATTTTACTAACACTAAACCTACCCTAACATTATACTCATAGAGTTAGTAGACATGTAGTTGGCATGTAGTTACAAAGTCACTTTATAGTTTGAAGAATGAGTATCAAAATAAAAGTGTAACCTATGTATCATAATTCTGGTTACTGTTATTCATGAGATCAGGCAATGCATTATAAGGAGTACTGTATGTCAAACAATAAAACTACTACACTGCATAATATATAATGGCTTTAAATAAAGAGTCATCATAACTCTATGTAAAAACTATGTCACCATAATTAGTATGACCAGAATGTTAATTTAAAGGGTTAGTTGAATAAGTTAACATGTAGTTTCAAAGTTACTTAGTTGAGCATGAAAATAAAGTGTTAGTAGATATTAAGCAGGATACTAACACTGTCATGACTGCTAGATGAAATGGAGTTGTTACTTGACTATGTTGTAATGTTACCTATAGTAGAGTGTCTGAAGTATTACCAAAATGAGCCACTTTACCCAAATCATTGCTATAAACTTTATGAGGTCTACACATAGGGATAGTGCATTATACTGGTTTGACCAATAGCAATATAATGCACCATTAAATGGCTCTGACTTTTTCTGGGCTAAAAGGCAGATTTTCTTCTTGCTTTCCACCTCCAGATCTGCTGAATCCATCACCATTAGCACTTAGTCCAATATGATGATCTTTCGCTGAACCGCTTCGTTCAACTCATAAGGTGTCTTCATTATCAAGCTCTGAAAGATGTCTGGTGTACTCCTCCAGCTGAAACCGTATCTCCTGAATGACTTTATAAATATGGTTAATTTTGTTCTCTCTTTACACAAAGGTATTTGTTAGAAACCACAGGCCAGATCTATCGATGTGAACATCATAACTCTTTTGAAAGAATCTCCTACGTTGTGGGAAAAACTTCTCATGTCTTACAGCCTGATGTTATTTTTTTAGGTCAACCTTTGTTGTAACTCTGGAGTGGCCTGATGTCACTTTTATTAAAACAACCTGAACTGAAAAAGCAGCCATGTGAGCTTAATAGCCATCATCTATAACCTTTCCATGCCTTAAGCTTATGTCTGCTCTCTCTCTCTCTCTTTCTCTCTCTCTTGCTGGTCTGGTCAGAATCGCACACGGCTTTATTTTTATTCCCAGATTTAGTTATTAATTTACTTCCTTGTTTCTCAGACCTTGAGTTTGTTGTATTTAGAAGTTGCATGTGATTTGAGGCAAACTGTCTCACTTTAGACAGCAAAACACTGCCAATTTTATAATGCCACTCATTTGAAGTCATGCACATTGTGTTATATTAGAGCTCACGTCAAGTTAATGTGAATGTTTCTTATGAAAAAAAGCCCTATTGGCTAGCATTGTCCTTTGGCTCTGCTCGAGTGGCTTTACAGTCACATGAGCTCTGCTTTCCCATGAGATACTGACATAATTACTGAGGTCGTTTACATTATGTTCCACATTAACCTCACGCCATTAGGTTAAGACAAATTATTTGTCATTCTGAAATGTGCATTCACATTTCACATTAAATGCATAAAGAAAACCGTTAATTCTAATTGAAAATTCAAAAAATTATTATTTAAATAAATAATAAACAGTTTTACCATGGTTAAATAATTGTGACACACATTCTGGAGGATATTTAAAGATGTATTTTATTGTATTTATTTATTTATTTATTTTTACCTTGTCCATCATGGCTTTTTGCTGTTATTGAAAAGCACTTGCACTTAATACTGTACATTTTCTTTTTCTATATGTCATCAAGCTACAATCTGTAAATATGACTAGCAGTCGTTAGAGTGTTAGTAGACTGTCTGATTAATATCTTTTAGCACTTGACACTTAGCACAACAAAACTATCAGAGATTTTGTATGTCAAAGTGCATGTCAACTTATTCTACTAACCCTAAACCTCCCCTAACAGTCTACTCTGAGAGTCAGTTGACATGTAGTTGCAATTTCATGAGAATTAGTTTATATGTAGTTGACGTGTACTAACAATGTTGCTTATAATTCGTAGACTAAGTGGACTATCAAAATAAAGTGTAGCCAATATTTGTCTCATGCATCTGCAAATTGATGGCTTTTTAAGAAAAACATGTTGCTAAATTATATTGCTTAAACAGGCTGAAATTCATTCAGTCATTTCCACCCTGATGTATATGCAAATTGCTAAACAAAGTTCTTGACATACTATCTGAGCAACCTAAGATAACGGTAAAATCAACCGTAGATGGGTTTTTGCGTAAGCGGTTACTGTTTGGAACAAGTCCACGTGTCTATTAACATCACAATGAGTCTGCAGTTTTGCTCAAGGGTGATTAAGCTTCGTACTGGCATGCAGGATCACATAAATTCATTCTGAAGGTTCATGTTTAGACACTGTGTTGAGTGAAGCGTGAGGTGCATGTCTGCGGCGCTGTCTGTTGGCTAGAATGGCAGATAAGGCATGAAAGACAGAGCAGATGTTGAGAGCTGTTTCCTAGCAAGCACTCAATTAATTGTGCAGGTCTGGGCTTTTCATGAACCCTCCCCAAACACTTTATCCCATATTAGACTGTAGGGATACTAGTGAAATGTGGCCTTTAGCAGGGTATGTCCAGGATTGAGAGGGCTGGGTACGGGTGTGAATTTATCACTTGTCTGTGAGTCAGTCTCTGAAATGACGTTTGCCATTTGATTTGAAGTCACTGGACACGGATGTCCCATAGACTCTTGTATGATTTCTGTTATATTGGTGCTCAGTTGACAATGATATCCAGTTTCCTGTGAACGTGTGCTCTACTGAATTCATGGTCTGGTCTTTTCCAAAACACCTGCTATATCATATTGATATGACAGATCCCATAAGAAAAGAACATTTAATGTCTATTGTTTCTCCTTGGTGGTATCCTGCATTGAGACCAAATGCAGTTTAAATCAAATCTTTTGTGAATTTACAGCTTCTTTGATTTTTCCAGAAGGTTTTCTCTAGAATTTAGAGCAGAAATGCCTCACGCTGTGCCTGACACACAAAGTCTATCAAAAAAGAGATCATATTATCTAAGGTTTACTGTTATTGTCACGCTCAGGGAATACAGACAAGAAGGTTATTGTTCAACAAGAGTCTTTATTGTGCACAAACTGAATATTCAATCCTTGGCGGAATCATAAGAAGGTGAAGTGAGCAATACTGAACATAATCAACATAGGATCTCCGCTGGTAGGTGAACAGGTAAGTATATTGCATACAGAGAGTAGAGAGGCAGAATCAAACAGGTAAGTAAATAGGGTAAGTATACTCAGTCTTTGTAATCAGTTCCACAGAGTCTCTTTTGTCACGTTTCTCAGAACATGGAAGTCCCAGACGGAAGGAGCACAACAATCCGACAGGTGAGTAGAACGGGGTGAAGATAGAGCAAGCGTCTAACCTTGAGCTCAGCCGCTGAGTCTCTGTTTGTTTGAGTTCTTGTAGTTTGTGGCTGATGACGGACAGGTGCTAAATAATCAGGTGATTGAGATCTGGTGACAATTGACTGTGTGCTCTCAGTGCGTGCTGATCCAGGGTCAGGTGAATGTGACGGTGTGACATTACCCCCTCCTCCTCTTAGCGCTCGAACCCGACGGTGAGGGCGGACACGACCTCTAGGGGCTGGACAGGTGGGATGTGCTAGATGGAATTCGGCAGTCAATGATGGATCAAGTATATCGTCCGTGTTGACCCAGCTTCTCTCCTCCAGGCTGTAACCCTCCCATTCTATAAGGTTACTGGAGCCGCCCGTTGCGCCGCCGGAAGTCGAGGATGGATTGGACTCGATAGATGTTCTCAGCGGCCTCGACTTCGGGTGGAGGAGGGGGCTCTGGGTGGTCTGTGGAAGGAGGAAACATGGGATCAACATGGCGTTTTAGTAATGACACATGGAAGGTAGGTGCGATCCTGTAGTATGCAGGGAGTTTCAGCTCATACGTGACGTCATTAATTTGTCTGATGATGGGGAATGGTCCAATGTATTTTGGACTCAGTTTACGACAGGGTGTGCGAAGCCGGATATCCTTAGTCGATAACCACACCAGTTCGCCCGGTTGATATGCTGGAGTCGGAGAGCGGCGTGCATCAGCCCATCTCGTATGCCTCCTGAGAGTTCGTTGAAGGTGCATGTGAGCTGACTCCCAGACCCTCTCGCTCTCTCGGAACCAGTAATCCACTGCCGGGACTGAGGAGAGGTCTTCATTCCAAGGGAACAGTGGAGGTTGATATCCTAAAACACATTGGAACGGGGTTAATCCTGTGGTGTCTTGTCTGAGTGAATTTTGTGCATACTCGGCCCACGGCAGATACTGGTTCCAGGTCTCCTGATGATCATGGCAGTAGTTTTGTAGGTATCGGGATATTTCTTGGCTCTTTTGCTCCGTCTGGCCATTTGTCTGTGGGTGGTAACCTGAAGACAGATTTACAGACACACCCAACGGGCGAAAAAACTCCCTCCAGACACGTGAGGTAAATTAGGTTCCTCTATCCGACACAATATCCTCTGGGATACCAAAGTGTCTGAAGATTTGTGAGAACAGGAGTTGAGCAGTATTCATAGCTGTAGGTAGACCTGGTAATGGTAATAATTTACAAGACTTAGAGAATTGATCAACTACTACCAGAATTGTAGTGAAACCATCGGAGTTGGGCAAGTCAGTGGCGAAATCTACAGCTATGTGTGACCAGGGTTGTTCTGGAATGGGTAGTGGGACTAGCTTACCCTCTGGGAGACGATGGGGTGTTGTGGACATGGCACAGACGGAGCATCCCTTCACATACCGCTAGGTGTCTCGGGCCATCTCCGGCCACCAGTACTGGTTGCTTAGTACAGCGAGAGTGCGTTTACCTCCTGGATGCCCAGACCCTGGAGAAGCATGAACAAATTCTAGTAAATCCCTTCGGAGGGTATGGGGTACTCCACTGAATCGGTGCTAGAAAAGTCCTGTGGTAGGATGGTCTCGGGAATCTCAGGTATGGGATCAGGTTGGTGCAGACGTGATAGGGCATCGGCTTTGGTGTTCTTCGTACCCGGCCTATAAGCGATCTTAAAATGGAATCGTGTGAAGAATAAAGCCCATCTGGCTTGGTTTAGTCGGCGAGCTTCTCGGAGGTATTGGAGGTTTTTATGGTCTGTGATCACTGTAAACGGATGTTGTGCTCCCTCCAGCCAGTGGTGCTACTCCTCGAGAGCCAGTTTTATGGCTAGTAGTTCTCGATTCCCCACGTCATAGTTCTGTTTGGCGACTGACAACTTCTTGGAAAATTAAGCGCAGGGATGTAGCGTGGCTGGATGACTGTGCCATTGAGAGAGAGTGTGGTTCCGACACCTGTGGTCGCTGCATCCACCTCTACAACAAAAGGTAAGTCAGGATTAGGGTGCTTTAGGACAGGTGCAGTGCAGAATGCCATCTTAAGGTGAGTGAAAGCCTCTTGTGCTGCTGGGTTCCAGGGGATCGCCTTCTTGGCTCCTTTTAACAGAGAAGTTAATGCTGAGGAGATTTGACTATAGTTTTTGATAAAACAGCGATAAAAGTTTGCAAACCCTAGAAATTGTTGCAGTTCATTTACAGTGGTGGGTATCGGCCAGTCCCCACTGCGGTCACCTTCCTTGGGTCCATCTCGATCCCCTTTGGAGTAATGTAGTACCCCAGAAAGTGGACGCGGGTGAGGTGAAATTCACATTTCTCTCCCTTTAAGAATAGCTGGTGCTTTCTGAGACGTTGGAGCACCTGTTGCACATGACAGACATGGTAGATAGATCTTACCATTGGGTAAGGTGGCTTGTGGGACAGGATCAAGAAGTAACTTAAACTTATATACTTATAATTTACAGAGTAATTTTTTGTATTTTGGTGGGTGGGTGATTCTAGTGTAGTTAAAAAAAGACGGGATATAAATCTCAACCTGGTTGTTTTTAATTGAGGAAACAACTTTACAAATTAAAGTGCAATAAAAAAATATAAAATAAAATACAATAAAAATAAACCATATAAAACATTTAGGGAAGTCATTTTAGTGCAAATGATCCCATAAAACATTAAACATCACAACCACTGAATATGGCATAAACTGTGGATTCAGCAGACCATCCTTTTGTTAAACACTAAAACAGTAGTGCAAAATTAAGTCAAAATGGATCAGGGACATTCAAGCATTTATGAAAAAATGGTGCCATTGTCAGATAACAGACCTGTCAAATAACAAACGTCTATTGAACAACATGGTAGTTTTTTTTTCTTCGTTTTTTTATTGCCCTGCCCTTCTGTATATCTTAACAGTTCATCCTTAATCTATTAACTTTCTGTTAAGTTTAAGCAGCAGTTGGTTTTCAAAGTTAGCCGAGTTCATCCTAGCTCGCTTTGCAGTGAATAGCAGTCCAGCACTACTGAATAGATGCTCACATGCGGCTGAGGCAGGAAGGCCAGTGTTGAGTTTGACAGAAAGGTTTTTGATGTGTGGAAATGAGAGCCGTCACCAAAGGTTTCATCACAGTGCAGTACTCAGTCAGGAAAACTATTTCAGCTGGGCTCAGCCTGTGTAGCAAAATATACAACTTTCATGCAGGAATAGGTATGAAAAAGGAATAAGCAGAACAAATTCAAGCACTGTTTATTATCAGTGTTATATATACACATAGACATAAAACAATACTCACATTTTTACTATGAATTCTTCGCATACATTCCTAATAGCATCCTCTCCCTTCTGTTGTATGATCTGGATGATTCTCTCCACAGCCATGTATTCCACCTAGTTCCACCTAGTCTGATTTGGACGAATGAGCTGGAGCTTGCATTGATCTTCAACAATTTCCGCTGCCTTGTATGACCGCCCAGATTTGTTCCACATTGCTTGACATTTCCCAAAGGCTGCACGTGACAGTTGTTTGTATGTATAATTTTTTTTCTGCCATGGCAGCATCTGTTGTGGCAACTAAATTCAACAGGTGGTATGCACACCTTTGATGCGGTGGAAGCTGGTACTCAAGACTACTGTCTTGTTCCAGGATGCTTAATGTGTCCACGTAGACAGCTTGTGGGTCTTCAGAAGAGTCCTGATCTGATCCGGACTCTGCTTCCTTGGTCTGGCTTTGCTCACCAAACACACTGAATGCTTTGATGAAGTTTGAGCCACTGTCAGTTGTGGTTCTTACCACTTTTCCTCTTATTCTATACTGACAATGAATATCATCAAGAGCCCCTGCCAGGACATCAAAGGTGTGAGACCCTTTCAATCTCTGACATGCAAGTGCGGCGGATCTACGCTCCAAGGTTTCTTCATCTATCCAATGAGCTGTCACTCCTATGTAACTTTGCTGGTGCGCTGTCCA
>JAUYWG010000048.1:3116076-3139418 GCA_034779775.1 Enteromius afrohamiltoni
CCCTAGGCCAGGTGTAATGCCCGCATTCTCCACCACTGTGAACCGTGGCGCTAGAGAGCACGACAGACAACCAGATGAGTGAACACAAAAACCCCGGAGGGTGGATTTATTTAGTGCCAACAAGTGAGAAAAGTCCAATACGGTGGTTTCGGTGGATATGGTGCTCGGCGTGACAACGGTGCTCTTGATTCCCTTGATTCTAGCGCCACGGTTCACAATATATAAAAAAAAAATAAAATAAAAAAAACTGAATGTTAACCTTCACAGAGTTAAATTTGATGTAACTGTAACCTCATATACTTACATAGAATGACTAATGACTTTTTTTTTATAAAAATGTTTGTATACTGATAATAAAAAAGATATATTATTTAATGACCTTTACTGATCATAAAATAAAAACATTGTTTATTTCAGTAGCAATCCACGACTTGACTCTACTGTAAGTTATGCATTTTTACAGCAATAAAAAATAAAAATCTGCAATTTGTCATTTAACTTATGATAATGAGAGAAATCACAAGTGCAGAGTCAGTTCACGCATTGAACTCAGTGACGAATCAAAACATTCTCAACAAAAGTGTATGATTGGTTATCCAGTAATGCCCAATTCTAACGTGACATCTGCAGATCTATTCTAACTCTTTTCATAGACTTAAGTAAATCTTGACACTGGTAATAGCTTAACGTTAATTGTGTATTGACAATTTTGCACAAAAAGTTCCTGTTAATTTCCAACCCTAGTGCTAATCAACATTAGCAATGTCACGCACTGATGCAACGCAACAGAATAATAATTACATTAAAAAAAAAAAAAGTAGTATGTTTAACTTACCTCAACATGCTTGCGCAGGTTTGATGTTGAGCTTTTGTAAGCTGCCAATTCAGTCGTCTTGGGCAAACAAAGTTTACACCGCATAATAAAGCTGTTGCCTTTCTTGCACTTAAATTCAAAGTGGTCTTGTAAATATGGCCATGGGTTTGTTTCTGAAGAATTCAGATTCAACAGCATTTCACATTCAACTGGGTCTACATCATGTGTGTCTGTCTTTTCCGTGTCCGTCTCCATCTTTCTTGAGTTAGCGCACTGCGTTTGTTTTCCCGCTCATCAAGCAATCAGTGGTTTCCGGTGCACGCTCCCCTCACGCACAATTTAACTATTTATTTATTTATTTATTTATATTAATTTTATTTTTATTTTTACTCAGTAACGGATAGGATTTAAAATGTAGTTAAGTACAATACTTAAATCAAAACATACTTAACCTTTAGACCTTTAGAATGATTCCAAATATGAAGGAGAAAACAATATATTCACAAGATATAACGCACATAATGTATCTATTTTCTTAGTAACTTTCAGTGAAAGAAAGATGTGAGACTGGGAGGTGGGGAATTCAGAGAAGAGACAAGGTCGTAAATGGGCCAGGAGGTTTTGGGGGGGGGGTTGTTTACTGTCTTTGGAGATCTTTTTCCAGATGAACTTTTATTGTTTATTGCCATTGCAGATGGCATTTATTGCATGCCATCTGCAAGCATGCGAGAATTTCCTCAGCATTATCTGCCCGAAGAAGAGATCCAATTTCTCCAACTCTTACATATGTATAGCTCTATGCTGTTGTTGTGACGGCAAAGAAACAGAAGATTCAGTTGCAGATCTAAAACAGTCTTTGACAAATTTAATCCAATCAAAAGTCTTTAGTTCGGCATGCAGCCTGGAACCACCAGGAACAGCTGGTTAGGTAGTGCAGGGACCACAGTGGACAGTCCTGAATGAAGATGGAGAATTGTCGGCAAATCTAACCTGAAGAGCACGGAATAAGGAAACGGCCAGAGGAGACAGGAAACCAGGAGCAAACACAGGCAACCTAAGCCATCAATGAAGACAGAGGAACTGACGAAGACAAGACAGGTCAGCACACAGCTGGTATTAATTAGCTCGTATCTAACACTCAGACACACCCACTCATTCATAAACACAACACGCATAAATGAGATCGGGAACCCATGAAACATGACAGGCGGATTAAGGCGAGAATGAAAAACAGGTTTTATTTTGAATACATGAAAAAAACACTGGATGAATTCTCCTGTAAGAGTTTTAGGCAGACTGCCACCAGGCTTAGAATTTTGGTGACAGGAAATGGGCCAATGAATTTGGGTGCTAACTTATTACAAACAAACCGGAGAGAAATATTGCTGGTAGAAATTCACACTTTTTGACGAATGATGTAGATGGGAGGCTTCGACTGGTGGGAATCGTCTTTAGCCTTGGTGTGCTCCCTTACCCAGAGAAGAGTTTCTCGAACTCACTCTCGTCCAGGTGCGGTGACACCTCTGGACAAATGAGTGAGCAGAGGGAACCAAGACTTCATATTCAATACTAGGAAAAAGAGGTGTCTGGTAAGCTAAGCTATATTAAAACAGTGAGATTCCGTTGACGATACTGGCAATGAGTTATGTGCATACTCAACCCATGACAGTTGCTGGCACCAGGAGGTGGGATTCTGAGTGACCAAACATCGCAACACCCTCTCGAGATCCTGGTTGGCCCGCTCAGTTATGTAACCCAGAAACGAAACTGACTGTGCATGAAATGTGCACTTCTTCACCTTGACAAAAAGCCCATTCTCTAGCAGCCTCTGGAGCACTCGTCTGATGTGTTGAACGTGTTCCTGGAGAGAAAAAGAAAATATCGATATGTCATCCAGGTAGACATATATGAACTGATCGACCATATCTCTCAACACGTCATTAATGAGTGCCTGAAAGACCACGGGACAGTTTGATAACCCAAACGGCATAACAAGATATTCAAAGTGCCCTCTGGGGGTACTAAAAGCAGTCTTTCACTCATCCTCCTTCCTAATGCAGACCAAATGGTAAGCATTTTTTAAATCCAAATTGGTGAAGATGGATGCTCCCTGCAGCTGTTCAAAAGCTTAAGACATCAACGGCAATGCATGGTCACATGCCATCCTTCTTCGTGACAAAAAAACTCCGCTCCTGCTGGAAAGGAAGAAGGGTGAATAATCCCAGCCACTAGAGAATCAGAAATATATTTCTCCATGGCCTCCCTTTCAGGAGCAGAAAGCGAGTATAACCTGCCTTTAGGCAGAGAAGTACCTGGAACTAGGTCTATAGCACAGTTGTAGGGACAGTGGGGAGGGAGAGAAGCAGCCCTGGACTTACCGAACACCTTCTTCAGGTTGTGGTAGTTCTGGGCACGTTTGACAGATTCACCACCTCATCATGCAATGAGACACAAAAGACAGGAGCACAAGCAGACACAAGTCATGAAGCATAACATTTTTCACTCAACTGCAACTGCACTCAACTGCAACTGCACTCAACTTCTAGTTTTATTGCCATTTGCTCTGATTCAGTCTTCTGTACAACTCAAAAGTATAATTTCTGCAGTAATCAAACAACAGATTTTACAAAAAAACAAACATTCTTACAGAAATAAAGAAAAATGTTTTCACAAATCATCAAATTTAGCAAAAAAAAAAAAAAAAAAAAAAACCCTGGATAAATTGCTATTGGCGTGGATAAACATATAGTTGTTTTGTGTGTGTGTGTGTGGTGGGTGGCTGAAGGGGGATGGATCCCACCTTCTATTTGGGTCTGTATTTTGCACTTTTTTCACACCTGTACACAGCACTGTAACATCAGTAATACTGTAATATGATACAGAATCATATGACGCATAAAGTATAGGTACAGTCTGGAGCAGAAACTTGAAAATATAGCTGTTCTCCAGTCAAAATGTCCTTATTACAGTTTTTGCCTATTGCTTACACACTAAAAGCGAATGTGGCGGCGAGGGGGGGTTGAGATTTTAAAGTTGCTTTTAATTAAATATCCGACTACGCCACCCTAGGAATTAGTATTAGTATTAAACCACTTGATTTAGTTTTAAACACAAACAGGTTCGAGTCCCTCAAAGAAGTAGGCAGGAGACGTGAGTCATGTGTACAAAAGTTAATATTTTAGGTAACACTTTACAATAACAGTACATGAATTATCATATACTAATACATTAAGAATTACTTGACTGTAAACTAATGATGAGTTAAGACATAAATTAATCAAGAACTAACTTAACTACGACATGACTTACATGAATTACTGCATGAATAGCGGCACATCAATTACATGTTAGTTACTGCATGTCAGTTAATGTATTAATTAACAATTTGTGGTAAACTAAATCAATCATGCTTTAATGGCACAAAATTGTTTATAGATCTGCCACCTGCAGCTGCCACAAACATCAGTGAATGACAGAGAACTTCTTGCAATATTTACATTTAACCTAACTCATCCAACAAACAATAATGCGTTCATAATGAAAAACAAGTTAATCTCATCCTGTTTTGATTGATTCCACCGCTGCCATCCTATAATAATGTTTTCAATATAATTAACATGACACAATTTTCCAAATTAAAATCATAGAGAAGATGATCATCTTTTTGGTTATGTTATAATATAAATTGGTTTACTATCATTATATGTTGATAATGCACTGAAGTCAGAGGTTTCTCTTGTGCTCTTGCACTTCTTTTGGGCCACTATTTCCTCTTCAAAAGGCAGTCGGCCAGGACGGCATTTTTTGGGGGGCGGCACAAGCACTAACTGGGAGAAAAAATCATCTGCGTCCCTAAACTGTTTTGTATTGTATCTATCATAGCCTACCTGTGACTATGGTGTTAAAATAGCTTATTTTCAAATCTTGCGCACATAAAAACAAGACGTGCGAGTATGCATGCACAGAAAACCATTCTCGCAAAGCATTTCTGCACAGCGAAAGCACACAACACTCTGATCGTGCAAAACCGCACTCTCACGAGAACGACGCTAAGCAGGTCTCTCTCTCTCAGCTGCTCAACCCCTGCTCGCTCGACAAGTACACTTTTAAGACTTTGGAGGCAGGGATCAAATATCAGATCTCTCCACTCTTGTGATTGGTCATGTTCAACACATACCGCTTATGCCTTTAGGAACATTGTGTTTGTGGGTGTTTTTTTTTAATTAATAATTAATCCTTTAAAAAAAACAACAATACAACACTAATACATATTTTTAGTAGAACATAAAAAGCAGAAAGCAGAAAGCAAAAACATGAAACATAATAAATAGTCTAGTCATTTCAATAATTGAGAATCAATTTAGAATACTGTAATAATCCGGCAGGGGGGGGGTTAGTTCAACAGGGCTGCAAAAGTGTAACTGTTACCGTCATGGAGAAAGATGTGTAGGGGAGTGGCTTGTTGATATGGGGTGATGTTTAAAGAGGATATTGATCAGGGAATATTTCCATGTTGAACTGCCACTGAGTCACGTCATGAATTCATGAGTTGTTAATGTATAATTACTTTATTTGACTTTATTTGGGGGGGGGCACATCATTACTAACTCTTCATTAATTACTTATAAAATCACATGAATTCATGACTTGTTAACATCCTTAAAAAGTTATCAATTACACATTAATTATACATATTCAGCTCATCTAAATCAGATATTTGGTGCTTTTCGGGGGTTTGTAAAGAAGTGGAAGAGCAGAGGTGCTGTGGCTGCATTTGGATGGTGAAGGAACTGAATAGTAATTTCGACATTTTGAAAGGCAATGGTGGCCCAAAAGAAGAGCAAGAGCACAAGAGAAACATCTGACTTCAGTGCATTATTAACGTATAATGACAGTAAACCAATTTATATTATAACATAACCAAAAAGATGATCATCTTCTCTATGATTTTAATTTGGAAAATTGTATCAGGTTAATTATAATGAAAACATTATTATAGGATGGCAGTGGTGGAATCAATCAAAACAGGATGAGATGGACTTGTTAATTATGAACGCATTATTGTTTGTTGGTGGAGTTAGGTTAAATGTAAATGTTGAGATGTGCATAGATGCACTGGCTTGGCAACATCTAATTCTAAACCTCTGTCAAAAGGTGGATAGCCAAGAATTCACGACTGTTCTGAAGCATTGATTTATTATAGCCAATCCTATTGCTGTTTGTTGAACATTGAAGTATTTTGTGGTTTATTTTCAAGAACGCACACACATGAAAACAAACTATGCTCAGTCTCGATGCAGCTACAAAACATTCGGTGAACTGAACTTGTCTGGGCACGTCCTGACTCCGCCCAGATGTGATGTCACGGAGTACTTCAAATTAAAGGTTCAACAGGGAGTTTTATACAGCTGCCCCCTAATTTGTACCACAAATTAGAAATTAAATAAAGTCCCTGTTTTCAGAAGCTATGTAGCACTAGTGCCGGTGTGCACCTCTGGTAACACAATGAGTTTAGTAACTGGACGATTGTAGACTTTGTTTCCAATAGTTACTTCCACCACTCGTACCACTGCATCACTACTGGGCACAACTTGAGTTAATCTGCCGACTGGCCAGAGGGCTCATGGCAATTGAGAGTCGATAACCATAACTACCTGCCCCACTGATAAGTTTGGTGTAGATTCTCGCCATTTGGCACAAGGTTGCAGATTTGGTAAGTAATTCTGAATTAACTGTTTCCAGAACTGGTCAGCTATGATTTGGCTATGTCGCCATTTTCTCTTTCCAAGCAGGTCTCTTGTGCCATAAACTACTTGACTGAGGGAGGCATCCCGCCGCCCCATTAGCTAAAGATTTGGAGTGACTGGGTCTGTGTCAGATATTTCAGATGATACATAACTAAGTGGTTTAGAGTTTAGTATTCCTTCAACCTTAACAAGAACAGTAGATAGGACTTCGTCAGTCACAATCTGATCCTTCAGTACTACTCGAAGACAGGATTTAATGGAGCGTATTTCCTGCTCCCAAACTCTGCCAAAGTGAGGTGCATGTGGAGGGTTAAATTGGAAGGAAATACTCCGTTCACTCAGTTTCTCTTTGATTACTGGCTCAAGTGCAGTAATTGTTTCTTGGAGTTCTAGATTCCCACCTCAGAAATTTGTGCCCTGGTCGGAGATTAATTCAAGTAGTTTGCCTCATCACGCAATGAAGCGACGTAAAGCCATGAGAAAAGATTCAGAGTCCATATTAGGTAAAAGATCTAAGTGAATGCACCTCATAGTGAGACATTTGAAAATGATTCCCCAGTATTTTTCATGCCTCCTGCCTATCTTTACCGTAAACGGTCCAAAGCAGTCAACTCCAGTGTTCTGGTGACTGCTGAAGGAAGTAAGGTCCCTGATTCCACTGAAAATTGTGAGAGAGGTCGTAAAGAGATTTGCCTCTTGTAATATCATCAGCAGGGTTTAGATCTGAGTTCACGTATCTCCAGTTATCCAAAATGGTCAACTCCTGTATTTCAGCGATCCTTGTGCCAACAAACGCCTTGTAGTGACAAGATCCTGATTTGATCCACATGAGAACTGTGGTAGAGTCAGTCCAGAGAATGGTGTTATGGATGGGTAGAGTAATTTCAGTCGAAAGGAGTTTAGCCACCTGGGCTCCCCGTAAGGCCACCACAAAGTTCCAATCAGGGCATTGATAGCTGCTTCTTTGGTGCAACACGGGATCTGTTTTGTTAAGAGTTAGCCATAGCTCACAGCTTTCAGATCGTGCCTCAGTTGGTAGATGAGAGATTACCTCTGGGTAGTTGCTGGCTCACTGTCTTATTTTGAACCCTCCAGCTGATAGTAGTGCTCTCATTTTGTCTATAAGCTGTTTGGCCCTAATCAGTGGTGGGAAGGGACTGCAAACAATTATCTACATAGAACGATTTTAACACTGAGTCTGCTACCTCTTCATTGCCTTCTCGATGGTCTATGACATGGCACTGGAGAGCGTAGATAGCACAGCATGGGCTACATGTGGTGCCAAATGGAAGAGCACGACATTCATAAATGTCAGGACTCCTCTCCTTCTCCAGATCTCTCCACAATAAGCGCAATAAAGGCTGTACAAGATGGTGTGGAATAAACCATGATTCATCTTCACCATTAGCCTCTTCAGGAGTAAGTTTCATTGCATATCCTGCCTGTTCAAGTTTGTGGATTTCTTTATTGTAGACCTCTGCCAGCTCTGAATTACTACTCAAATGGTGCTCAGTGGCTCTCAAAAGAGCCACGACGGATTCTGGACCTGCATGCAGGACAGTTGCATTCGCTGTGCGGAGAAGAGAAGTTGCATAGCGAGAGACTCCATCCACTTCAACTCTCTTTGTTTTTGTCTCCAGCATTGTAAGAGCATCTCTGTCTTGCTTGGATCGTGTCATGTCTTTAACAGGCTGAAAGGGAAGTATGTCTACTCGCCATAGTTTTTCAACATGATAAGACAGATCTTGTGTGGGTGAGCGCAGTGTTGAAATATTCAGGCAAGTAGTCTCCAGTGGTTGGTCTAAGAATGTAGTAGGACCCTGGATGGCCCATCCCAAACTTGTACTGACTGCAACAGGACTGGCCAAAGTGCCCATGAGTACTGGTGCTATCGGTCTGATAAGATGTGGGTAATTGGAACCGATAAGAAGCATGGGCTTTACATCTTTAAATGGCATAATAGGAAGGTCTCTCAAATGTACAAACTTGTGTTTCAGAGTGTCCACAGGACAGGATTGCTTGGCAATGTTTAGCTCTTGTGCGGTGGTAAAGGCAGTGTGTATTTTATAGCGAATGGTTGGATTCACAGAAGCAGACAGTTCAAAGGAGACTGATGCACCCTGGATTTCTAACACTTCTTGTCTAATTGTCCTAAGGGCAGGACTTCATCTTCGTCTTCTCCAGATCAAGGTAATGAACTGCTGTAGGAAGAATTATTTTCCTTTCAGAACTCAACTTATCTGGGCATGTTCTGACTCTGCCCAAATGTGATGTCATGGAGTACTTCAAATTAAAGGTTCAACAGGGAGTTTTATACAGTAAATATTGGAAGAAGTTCTCTTCTTAGCTGGCGCACTCTCATAGCTGGCTTGATGCGCAAAGGAGGCGTGGGCCCGGAGATGCGCTCGGGAGGCGCGGGAATCAGGCGACGTCGTCTAACAGCTAATCGAGAGCCGGGTAACTTTGGTACGGGTCCCAGATACCGTTCTCCTGGCATGGGATAAGGTGGAAGCCTGTGAGCGAGGCGGTGAAGGATATACTCCGCCCTCGACATCTTGCGCCTTTTTTCCTGTTAAATGGTGAGTCAATCTGTCACGGGCAGTGCTTGCAGCGGAGACAGAGATCGACAAAGTAAGGGCTCAATTTCAAAATGAAGTCTTCTTTTAATCATAACACAGGCAAGGGTTCCAACATTGACTAGAATATCCAAAGTAAGTGCAAACATAGTTGACAATACACATTGACAAAATCAAACTCAAAAGACAGGGGTTTTAAACACTGAAGACTAATCACTAGACACGACACAGCTGGGGAAACACAGGTGGAAGGGAATCAACTAATAAGTACACAATGTGTTACAATGAGGTACGTGAAGCGTGCGGGTTCATATGCAGATAAAAGGTTTATTCAGGCTCAGGGTTGTACAGACAAGATCAATCACCGGCAGACATAAACAGCGTAGGCAAAGACAGTCTCATAATCTAGGCGTGGGTCAAACGTACCATTAAATGGAGTCTGAAGGGCAAGATGAAAATGTAGGTCCAGGGGAAGCAGAGGTCGACAACGATAAATCCAAAACACGATAACAAGATACAAGAACACGAATGAACAAGGCAGAGTTGACGGTAAACATGAAACAATGATCCGTGACAGACAGACAGGTATATATACACAGGTGGCACTGATTGAATGATTGAACCAAACTAGCAACAGCTGTGAGGAGAGGTGCATTATGGGGAATGGAGTCCAGGAATGAAAACAGACATAAACACACACAGTTTATGGAGGGCTGGAGTGCCATACAAAGTCTTACTGGCACATCCAGCTGATCATTACACAATGACACAGGAAAGACCATATATGGGCAAACAGGGAGGAAGACAGGAAGACGTAGACTGAAACTAACACAATAAAAACGAAACCAAACAAAGAATACAAAAACACAGACTTTAACCAAAACTAAACAGATATAGAATGTTACACATGTAAATTCAGCACATTATTTGATAAAGAAAGTTAAATCAGACAACCAGAATAAAGAAATCAAAGGATAAATAAATAAATAAACTTCAGTTTACTAACATTACGCCAGGAACACCTGGTAGTCTGAAATAAAATCAAGAAAATAAAGAACAAATTAAACAAACAAAAGAACAAAACATACAACTAGACATGCACTTGAAGCAGGGCACTTCAGTGTTGCAGCACAGATTAGCAGTCCCCGGAGCAGTGGAGAAACTGCAGTGTTTTTTAACGCCAAAAACAAAATCTGTTATCATTGGGAAAACATTGTTCAAAAAGCAAAACTTGTCTAGCAATTGTAGACACTCACATACACTCCTAAAATCACATGCACAAAAAAACAGAACACCAATCGGTCTGAGCTTTAGCACAACAAATATACCTTGAGAAAGATATTCTGAGAACTTTGCAAGCATGGAGGCAATGAGAGTCAGAGTAAGAGGACAAAGAGAGAGATAAGTCAGACTTGGAAGAGGATAAGGACTAAGATGAGGACCACTGTGGAGATGTCTGTCAGATGACATCAGTTGACATGGTATATATACACACACACACACACACCAGGAAAGCCGAGCTTTCCTGACCTGCATAGGCTCGATATCCATCTGACCGTCATCAGCGAGAACCTTCCCTGGAATATTAGTTCCCACCTGGATAGTTTTGACCCATGCACCTTGGGGATTTCCGCCCTTGTTGCAGCTTGTTATCTCCCCTTTATAAGGGGGAGACTGGACTAAGATCATCACAAAGTTTTGTTCTTTACTGGCAACTCAGAGAGCTTTTTCCTGTGAATATTTCGGACTGATCTGTTGTTTACCTGGACTGCCTTTTGACCGCCGATTCCCGCCTTATACCCCGACCATTGCCTGGATTACCGTCTTTGAAACCTGCTTGATTCCCCGACCTTTTGCCTGTTTGTGGTACTGTCTTTGCCATACCTGATTGCTGTGTTTTGACTCTGCCTGTCTGACTACGTATATTAATAAACAGTTGCAAATGGATCCGACTTCTGTTGATTCAGCGTCACACTTCCGTAGCGGATGTCAGTGACTGCAGAAAAAGAAAATTGAGCATTTCATTAAAAAGGCTCTGCACATGTTGGGTTCACCACCATACCTTTCCAGCATGGGTAAACGTGGCTCAGACTGAGGTTGATCCGGCATAGGTCTTGGGGGTATCGGCGGTGTGGGTGGTGCAGTGAGAAAACTCAGCTGTTGTACTAGCGAGGAGAGCTCGGACACCTGCGCTACCAACTCTTGCACCGCACATCCCATACCCGCGATTTGTCCATCCTGGTGATCCATACGGGACGTGCTGTTGACCAGGATGTCCTGCAGGTTTGTTGCCTCTGGTGAATCCATGGTGGTGAGTTCCCAATGTGATGGCAGAAAAGAAACAGAAGATTCAGTTGCAGATGCAAAACAGTTTTTATTGACACTTTAGTTCAACAGGCAGTGTGGAACCACCAGGAACAGCTGGTTAGGTAGCATAGGGACCACAGTGGACAGCCCTGAATTAAGACGGAGAATCCTCTGCGATTCCAACCGAAGAGCACGGAATAAGGAACTGGCCAGAGGAGACAGAAAACCAGGAGCAAACACACGCAAGCCAAGCCAGCAACAAAGACTGAACTGACAAAGACAAGACAATTTAGCACTCACTAAATAGTGTTGGATAACGAGCCACAGCTGGTACTAATTAACTCGTATCCAACACTCAGTCAAACCCACTCATTCACACACACGACACGCATGAATGAGATTGTGAAACTAAAATGTGACAGTTATTTGTGTCAACATGTTTTAATTTTTGTCTTTTTATTTCTATTAAACAATTTTAAGAGAATCATTTGAAAAAAAAAAAGTTGATAAATAACTTTATAAAATTCCATGATATTGGAATATGAATGAGAATCAGTTGACAATATTTTTTGATCAGAAAAGTGATTATAGTGCTGGACACAAACTATTGTTCTCAGCTGAGAATACAACATAATTGCATTTTAATTTTTTATTTAAATGTTTATTAAAATATTTATTGCTCATTCAGTTTTTTTATACAGTATGTATGAAACACAAAAGAAGTACATTTGAAGAATCTTCCTCCAGCAACACTAAGACATAGTAATCACACTTAGTGTTCATGTCTGTTAGTCTCGAAAAAACAGCAACAAACACTACTACTATATTTCTACATTCCTGAGGCATATGCAAGTCAGCAAACAATTTTACTTTTTAATTTCAACTTTAAAATCTCATTCTCTTTTCTGTTTATGGTGGGGCACAGACGATTCAATTAAATCATGTTTTCCATGCCATTCTTGCTCTTTTATGACCTTTAAATGAGAACTTAGCTCATTTGTACATCCTTTTGTTTCTTTGCCAATGCATGTTTTGCCACTGTCTCACCTGAGCTGACCTTCAGTCCTCCACCCACCACATAAAATGATGCGATGACCACAGACAATTGCTCTTACTTACCTCAACCATTGTCTGCATGTCTACCAGCTTGTTTTATGTTGTCTTCCATTTCCCAGGAAACCGTAAAATCCCTTGATAACATTGCGACTGGGAAGCTGCACATACATCAACTGATGCAAGAAAGATGCAAGGTTTTCTATGAGTAATAACTCGTAAGTAAAAGAATCATAAGATCAAGTGACGTCTAGAAAAACAAGAAGTCTGACAAAAATAAATGACATCATCATCATCATCATCATCATCAGGATTTCCCCTACCTTCCTCTCAGATATTAATATTGCATTTTGCTCTTATTGGGACTCATGCAAAGCCGCTAGACGAAGAGTTTTTACGATGACTGAACTCAACCTTTTCAAAAGGCTCCACACGTTATGATCTTCTGCACATGTTGCTATTTTAACAGCACAATCAAATCAGATCCTGAACAATGATCAGTTGGGTTTTCTTGGCAAGGGATTCACGTGTTGGAAACACCTGTTAATGCTAATGGTTTTCCAAAATATGATCCAATAATGCCATCAGGAAAAGATTTTAATGGCATTTGATGGCGAAAAGGATAAATATCAGCTTTACTTGCAACGCGGACTTGATCTGGAAAGAATGCTGAGTGTATTTATGTGTCTTGTAGTCGCTGACGTCCAAGATTATTTTTATATTGTGATATATGTGGGACAAGGTTCTGAGTATTATTCTTTGGTCTATTTTATAAGCCAATATTCAGGCTGATGGTTGAAAAAGATATGGGCCTCTATTGTTTGGTTGACATAGAAACGTGCCTTTATTTATGTGACGTGTATCTGACATGAAAGTGGTCTTTTTCGTCTTGCACAAGTATTGAAATTCAACCCATTTCCAAGATTCTTTGATCACTGGGAAAATACTGAACAGTCAAAGCATTTCGTTTTTTTGTTTTGAGCTATTCTTACAGCAAATGTGCTATCAGTAGTACCTTTGAAAGAATGTATTTTCAGACTTTTTCTTGCAAATATAAAAATGCTTTTTGATTATTTTAAACATTGTAACTTGAAAACACATGAATTTGCTGCTAGGCATGGTTGTGCTATTAGATGACCATAAATAGTTACTTGGTTTCAGCTATTGTTCATGCTGTAGCATATTAGATTTGGTCATATCACAATCATTAAAGATGATTTTTTAAATATTATTATTATTTTACAGTTTTCCCTGAGTGGTCCACTTATAATGTTTATAATAAATTACACCCAAAGCAGTCACAATTTGCATAAGATTTAAGTGCACAATTTTTTAAACAGCTGTTAAAAAGAAGATACATTTTTAAAATTATTTATTTGATTCTTAAAAGGAAACCACCAGCAAAGAGTTTCACAGATGATCTTCTGAGGGAGAGAAATTGAAGGCATGCTGGGAGAGTGTGTGTCAGCTTCGGTTTACTGCTTCCACTAGGATACAGCTTGTTATGTTCTGGCCTCTTTGCTTACTCAGTGTTTATACTGTCTCCTTAGCTTTCCAAGACAGGCCTAATATCATCTGTCAGTGAGGCACTTGGAGGTATTCTCTCACTGTTTTATCTCTTTTGTTATCGTTTGACAGCTGATGCTATTGAGGTTGGGAAAATATTCTTTTAGTCACTGAGAGAGTGTGTTGACAGTGCCTTGGGGAAAGCAAATGAAGGATTCAACTCAAGAACATCAGGGCTCTGGGTTCAAATACCTGTTATGGTGAGACTCTTCAGTGCGGTTTAAGGGAAGTAAGCCAGTTTGATGTACAATATTTGATCACAAATTACCATATTATTACGGTTCCAATCTAGAGGCCATATATTGCAAATGATCTGGGCTGTGTTTTGACTGTGTGATTATATAGACCATTAATGGCAATGGTTATTTAATCTACTTGGTCTTATGATGCTTGGAAATGCAGCACTGAGCTCTATGTCAGCTGCATTAAAGGGCTCATGACCTTTAACCCAAATCCTATTTGTCTTGATCTTTTAACACATAGGAGTTCTTTGAGCCATTAAAACAAGTTTCATATATATTTTTTTAAACAAAGCATTTATTTTATCAAGCTCCAACAGCTTGTTTGGATATATTGTGGGATTTGTGACGTCACAGGGGGAATTTTTTCCACAGTAATCTACCAATAGTTATACTTTTTCACACAATAGGCCCCGCCCACTGTGATTCAGCTGCTCAATGGCTGAAACTTACGGTGGCAGAGAGAGCTCAATGTGCTGCAAATTTAAGAAAACACATGCAAACAAAAAAACAAATGGCAAATTCTCACAGTGCAAACAAACACAGAAACGCGCTGCAAACACACGAACACGCTGCAAACACAGAAACGCACTGCAAACACCATGGACCACAACAGTAATGTTTCAGGGGGACCTCAAAAAGTGACAAACCTATCTGGGACTTGATTATTTGTTCCGTGGCTTTTGGTCAGAGCAGAGATGTTGTCGCAGAACTAAAAGGTGAGTGTTTTTGTGTAAATCCTGATCGTACAGTCTTTTGGATATTCTTAAACTAGTCTGACGAATTACACACAATTACACACGGTGAAACATTATTTTAATGCTATGTTAGCTAGAGTTACTCTGAGATAGGTTCATCACTTTTTGAGATCCCCCTGAAACATTTCTGTTGTGGTCCGTGCTACTTGCAGCGCGTTTCTGTGTTTGCAGCACCTGTGTTGTCAAACTGATGAAGATGTTCTGTTGTTTGCAGCGGGTTGAGCTCTCTCGGCCACCATAGAAACCTGCCTTTACTGCATGTAAGTGTCATGTTTGCGTCAACAGCAAATAGAACCCATTATCATCATTGAGTGTATTTATGTGTTTAATAAGCCAAAAATGCACATGGTCATGTAAACGTGGGAACCAGTTTTCTTTTAACGGTTATAAGGTAATAAGACACAGGTAGATTTTGCCTTTTCCCCTGATTTCACATAGCATGTAAACACAATAACCCATTTTCTGACGGCTTACTGATGTTAAAAGGTGTGATATGTGACAGGAACCTATAGTTAGTGCAGATTTAGGTGCATCTAGACAGAAGAGAATACATGACAAATTCAGACTCTTTCATGATCCTGAAAATAATCAAAAATGTGTTCTCATCTCTTGCAGCAAAAGTAGAAGTGATTCAGTCAAAATGCTACACCTATAACTGCAAGAGAGGAGGATAATATATGAGTTGTATGTTTCCTGCTAAAAGATTTATTTAACATCATGACTGACAAATACTGTGTCAGATATACAAATTATTTATATTTTGAGGGAGTTTTGCCATAAAAAAAAACATTGGTATCATCAAGCAACCAACTCATGCAACTACTGTACAATTTGCAACCCATCGCTGGAACTTTCTTTTTTTGAAAAGTGCCTCATTCGTACTGTGAAGAATGATGGTGGATCTTTAATGTTGTGGGGACTGTAAACAAATTGTTAGATACAGATAATTGGGCTTGTGGTTACAGTAGATCCAACAGGACAGTGATCCAAAGAAAAGGTTTCAGTGACCACAAAATGAAGGCTTCCATGGATAGCAGTGTCCTGACCCAAATCTCACAGAAATCCAGTGGGATGAGCTGTGCATTAGCCCCGTGATGGTCTGGCCGCTCGGGATTTTTCACTTGGACAGGCTCCAGCATCCTGACGTCTCTACATAGGACAGACAGTTTGGAAAATGTTCCACCCCAGCCATGCAATCATCGTGCCCTAGTGGCCTCCACAACTCTACAAATAGAGAGAAAAAAGTTTTATTAATGACATCTGAAGGATTTTCAACCCAGCATACAGGACCTTGAACATTCAATCACACACAAAACACAATGATGCTGACATTTAACATCACATCATTAAGGCGGAGAGATAAACAAGGGGGAAAAAATCATATCAAAAAGGCTGCCAACCCCTGGAGTAGAATACGGCCCTTTTAAAGTGTTTTAATCACACACAAATCTGCAGCAGTCATTAAAGGGTGTATGTCAGTATAACATCACTCAGTTCCTCTGGACCGGTGCCTTTTCATCCCACACACCTGCAGTATATATTACTGAGTGGATATACAGGGACGAGAACTGCGTGTGAAAATGGCTAATCTTTCCAGACACAGTGAAGGAGCATGAGTGTGTAGTTGTGTTTAGTGCATTATTAGCTGATAGTGGTGCGGGGCTGCTGGGGACGAGACTGTATGTCTTCAGCTGGCGTGCAGGATGTTTATGCACCCCTCCAGCTCCCTGTGGCAAAGGAGCCTACTGCTGCTAATGCTAACCCTGTATTCCCAATCCTGAGCCATATATCTACAAATACCCAGCTGCCCTGCTGATTTCCCAGAGGCCTCTGCTGGTGCTGGTAGCACACAGAAGGTTAAGTCAGTTATAACATGAAATCAGTCCTACTCAATCTGACCTAGTGACTTCATTATCACCTAGCAGAGCTGATCGGTTCTCTACTGTATTGGTAGCTAATGAGCTCTCTGCTCAACATTAAAATATACAGTAGGACTAGTCTTTGTTGTAGCAGTTTCACAGCAAGCTTCAGAAACCCTCCACCTTCCCCAGCTCCACCAGTATAGATCTACTATGAGGTGATTCATGTATGCTATAGGGGGGTTATTTCATGTATGTTATATTTGCTCACATTTGCTTGTGTTACATGCTCACAGCAGCATGTTGTGGATGTATTGACAGCAGCCAAAAGTTACGGTACTTGCTCTGCAGCAGCAGCATAGCATATCTATTCCTCCAAGACCAAATACTTCAACATTGTCATGTACATTTCCATGCCAATCTCTCAGAGAGTTGTCATGACAGAACTGTGAGCTAATGCTCTGACATTTTTCAAGTGGAATTAGAACAGGTGCGGGCAACACAAAAGTTTTTTGAACTTGTTTCTGTGGTTAGAAAAATCAAACTTTATACTATTCCACTGATCCATGATGAAGATGCAATATAAAAGTTGGGGCATATATAAGTGACGCAATGTCAAGGTGTTTCCTCCCCCTACTTTGATGTAAACATGCCTATTTGTAGTATGTTTATTACAGGTTCCATCCTAAACCTAAAGTTAAGCACTTCAGCAAAGGATAGAACAGATCACTCCTTGCTGGGATCAAACCAACAACCCTTTAGTTAGTAGAGTAGACCAGGACACAGCTGCCTAACAGTTTATTAATTGTTTTGTTTACACTAACCATCTCATGATATACAAGGGCAGAAGTGAGTGGCAAAATGAATTCTGACTTACCCCAAAGAGACACTGTGGTACTGCAAATTAAGCCTTTTCTCCGATCATTTTCTCCAATTTCATCGAATGACGAAAATTCTCCTATCTGACTTAATGTCCCATCTGTGAAGCCCATCATATGAACCCATCCCATTTATTCCAGGAGTTTCCTATCTATTTATGAAAAAGCCATCAGCGTTCACGCTTCTTAATCCCTAGGCTTTCATTATTCCTGGGAAGCTTGCAGTCACCATAGAAATCAAGAGAACGAAACAGTAAAACAAAACAAGAAAGGGGCAATCATCACAAAAAAGGAAAAGGTGGACAAAGAAAAAAGAAATTCTCCAAAGGTCAAAGTGCTGGTTCAAGGGAAAAAAAAAAAGCCAGCCATGAAAGTGTCAATGTGCAGTGTGTGACGCACTGCTATAGCTGGGTTCGCCTGCTGTAGCAAATGGGTCTCAGGGGCTCTTTATTTCTGAAGCTTGACTGCAATTTGGAGAACAAATACAGTGGTCCCGAGCAGCGATGTGCCAAAGTTGACAGCCTTCTGGAGGAGTGATACAGGGGTGGACCTGTACGCCCCATCCTATGAGTTGATCTCCAGAGGTGTGCATCCAGGCTGTGCTGCTTGATGTCGCTGCCGCCCATGTTGGGGGCCCATCTGAGCTGCGTTTAATTGCAGCAACACTCTTTCCATCGGCTCAGCTCCGACAGCTGATTTATTCCCAGGCAGGGTCTGGTCCCCATTGATAGACCAGTAAATGCTTTGACAAGAAAAGTGTTTCTAATGAATTGTGGCCATAGAAACCAACAAATCAAAGCAAGGATTGAAAACAAATTGGTTTTGGAGGACATCAAAAAGGATCCAAAGTGCTGAGACAATTTCCCCCGATTGCGGTTGTTTGGTGCGTAATGAGAAACGATTTAACAGAACGGTACAGTAAAATCTAAATCTGCTTATTGTGAAGTGTTAATGGGTGAAACAGAGGGCAAAAATGCAGCTTGTTTATGAATCAACCAACAGCCTTTATTCCCTTACAGTCACAGACCTCATACACCCATTGAGTGACTAAGTGAAAAGATCTACAATTACTCGTCATTCAGGTTGTGAAGTGCCAAACACTGCTCTAATGAGATAAATATGTATTTTCCATAAGTTAATTCTTCCCTGGTAGCACACTTGTATTTTGACCGTTGTTTTAGTAAAATGAAGCAGGTGTTAGGTGCTAGGTTAGTGAAGGGACACAATCATTGTTTATTACAAAACTTATGAGATTCTGAAATCATATTGGAGTCTTCACATTAGGGAATGCTATTTATGTAGTCAGCAAAGTTTTGCTGCTTGTGTAGTGTTTCAAATAAAAAACAAATCAAGTTACATCATTCCAGTTAATTTTGTGTAAATGAATGCAAATTATAAGTTGTTCAATGCTAGAAAAATCATAATTCCATGTATTTCAAGATTTGGTGCTAAATTCATAGATTGAGAAACTTGTAAAATATGTGTAAGAAAAGTACTGGCAACTGAAAGTCTATTGCACAATATTGTTGATTGCTTGTATTCTCTTATTAAGATGACTGCATCCACCCATGCAAGATTTCTGTGCAAAGATTAAAATGTCTCTATGTCTTTGTTTCCGGTATCAGTGTTATTCTTGAGCACATGGCTTTCTGTTATCTATGTTTTTACTCTTACCCTGACTCCTCTCGTCCTTTTGCCTTATCCCCTTGTTTAGTCTCGGTCAGTCTTTATTTTGGTAATTGTGTTTACCTGTTCCCTGTGTGCTTTCCTCCCTATATAGTATGGTTCCTTTCCCCTTGTGTTGCCAGATTATTTTGTGCCAAAGGCACTAGTCTGTCTACTCTAGTCCAGGGATGGGCATCTCCAGTATTGGTGGAGAGTTTAGCTCCATACCTAATCAAACACACCAAAAATTTAACCTAAGTCTTCAGTATTGCTTGAAAATTACAGGCAGGTTGTAGGGCTTATTCAACCATTTAGTGACTAAGTGAAAGTATCTGCAATTACTCATCTCTCAAATGTCAGGTTGTGAAATGCCAAGTGCTTCTCTAATGAGATTTGTATTTTCCATAAGATTTTTTCCCCTAGATACACTCACCATTAATGGTGTATCCTCTTTCTTTATTAGATTCAAAAGAAATTAGATTTTTTTAAGTCCCAGTAGACTACAGACTATATTATTATTGAAAAATATGCAAAATATGTGGGTACGGAAAATATTCAGACCCCCTTAAATTTTTCACTCTTTGTTATTTTGCAGCCATTTGCTACAATAATTTAAGTAATTTACACAGCACCCCATATTGACAGAAAAACACAGAATTGTTGACATTTTTGCAGATTTATTATAAAGGAGTGCTTAGGAGTGCTACTTATAGTGCTACATATATAGTCAGCAGTGTAGTATCTTTTTTCCCCTTTTTTTGTAAATTATGTTTGGTATATTTTTTTTATTTTAATATATTAATTATACATTTAAGTCAAGTCAAGTCAGCTTTATATGTCAATTCTGCCACATGTATAGGACATACAGATAACTGAAATTGCGTTATTCTCAAACCCTTGCTGGCTAGCAGAAATTAAACATTAAATACAAAAAGAGTTTTAAAAATGCAAGTAAAAATGTAAGATTTAAAAATTAAAAAGGACTCATTATGCTCATATTATGCTTCCTGAGGCTGTAGTCTATCTACTAATTTTCTCTTTCAGAGAAGAGCGTCACACCTAATTAAACTTACCTAAAAAATATAATTTAAATCTTCAGGATTGTTTGAAAATCACAGGTGGGTGTGTTTGATTAGGGGTGGAACTGAACTCTACATTATGTTTTCCCTCCAGAACCACAGCTGCCCACGTGTACTCAGTCCCCGTAATGTGGAAAGTTACTTTTAAAAGTAATGCATTAAAAATAGTGCTATTCCCAAAAAAAGACGTGAACTTTTTAATTTCACTTAATACAATTTTTTTTTTTTTTGGAAGATAGGGATGACTATAATGCAATAAGAGCTTGTTGAAAAACATACTGTAAGAGCTAAACCATTGAGGGCTTTATAAGTAATTAGCAAGAATCTCTGCAATATTTAATAGGGAGCCAGTGCAGTCTTGATAGAACTGGGCTAATGTGTACACACTAGTAAGGACTCTAGCTGCTGCATTTTGGACCAGCTGTAGTTTGTTGATCAAGGGGGCAGAACAACCACCATATAAAGCATTACAACTGTCTAACTTTGAGGTCATAAACACATGAATTAACATTTCTGCATTTGACATTAAGAACATAGATCATAATATAGATATATTAGAAGATGGAAAATGCACTTTTACAGATGCTAGAAACATGTTGTTTGGTGTACTATTTGTTGTCAAATAGTACACCAACTGTAACTGATGAGGAAGAACTGACAGAGCAGCCATCAAGTGCTAGATAGTAATGAAGCAAAAAACGCTTTACAAAGAACGCCCTCCACAGTCGGGACAGTGCAGGCTGTGAGATTGCATGTGGCCTCCGTGGCTGAAACAGGGCAGGATGAGAGTTCAAGGATGGCCTCCATGGCCGGAGCAGGGCAGGACGAGTGTTCAAGGACGACCTTCGCAGCCTGTTACATTCCAAAGCGTTATTGGGTGGTTGCATTGTCTGTTGCCCTTATCTCTCATTTCAGGTCCTTCGTGGGCCCATCCATTGCTTGATGCTCCTGATTGGTTGGCTCATGTTCAAGTATGCCAACCAATCCTGTCACTCCATGCTCCTGATTGGCTGGCTCATGTTCAAGTATGCCAACCAATCCCATTGTTCCATTCTTCTGATTGGCTGCTGCACATCTCAATTCTTCAACCAATCCTGTTATTCTGTGTTTCTGGTTTGCCGATAATCTGTTTCAGTGCACCATTCTCAACCAATCCCCATTCTCCAGCTGGCTTTTAAGAAGCAATTTCAAGAATTAGAGTCAGTCTTGAGACTCACTTTATTCTGGCTACACTGTGATTTTTTCCTCAGTCAAAATACTGCCAGTTCATGGCTGAGAGACTGGTTTAGGGAAGCAAGCCACATGTCATGTCAACATGTAGGTAACTTGCTGTCTAGAGATACACTAGGTAAGATGGTGCGTGCCAACCTATGTATCCTTTTGTTTTAAATAGTGTAGCCAGTTAGGTGGTTTTGCTCATCAGATTGTACTGTAACTGTAATTAAGTAATTTCACTTTATGCCACTTCTCTATGTAAATAAACACATTTTCTTGCTGAAAGTACTTAGTCTGTCATCACTTTGGTTACAATACGTGCTTGGATTTCAATTCTCCCAATGTCTTACAAATTTAAGTGTGCGACCCGTATACCCCTAGAACACCAAGGGTCGTTACATGACCAGCGCAGGCCATGACAAGAGTCTGATGATGGCCTCCTTGGCCTGGGCAGGGCAGGACGAGAGTTTAAGAATGGACTCTGTGGCCTTGATGCTCATGGTGGCCCTCCATAGCCGTAGCTGGGTGAGGCATAGGTTCTATGGTGACCTTTGTGGCCATAACTGTGCAGGACGAGGGTTCAACGGCCTCCATGGCCGTAGCTTCCATATCTGTGGCAGTGCAAGGCAAGGGCTGAGGGGCACGACCTGATAGTCCCGGAAACTGTGCAGCCATCAGCGGAGCCTCCAGAGGATCTATGGCCTGAGACACCACTATTGTGATTCTGAGGTGGTGTTGGGAATACGCTCATGAGAAAAGGGAGTCTCAGATGCAGCTTGGAGGGTTGAGAGGCGCTCTGGAGAACAGTATGCTGCCCACACACTCAAGATGGCGACGGCCATGACTGGCAGCACAGAAGAGAAGGGTATAGCCTCTGGGATGTGCTGTGCTTGGACCCTGGAGAGCCCGGCTGCCCTTACTGACATCAGTGGGGGGGAACTGTCATGCTGGAAACCAGCCTCGCAGGCCCTGGTGTCTCCAAGTACGACTTCCTCGATGCTGGGAATTACTGTGGTAGCATCCGAGGTGGCTGGAGACTCTGGGTTGGCAGCCATCTTGTGCAGTGGCTCTGGGTTGGCAGCGGAGATTTGGTGTGGCTCTAAGTGATTTAATTAGGTGCTGTGTGGCATCTTGGGCTGTTGCTGGGGCTTTGGAATGGTGGCCATCTTGGGGTGCAGCTGTGGCTCTGGATCGGTGACCATCTTGTGCTGTTGTTGTGGCTATGCAGTGGCTGCCATTTTGGATGCAGACACAACGCTAAAAATCGCGTCCTCTTCAGCAAACCCCATGGTGAATGAAGAGCCCACGCATAACAGGGCAAACAATAGTCCAAACATGGCAAAACCAAAACAAGAGTCCAAGGCAAGGAGGAGGTCGAAGCACAAAATATCAGGCAAACAATAAACACAAGGGAAAAAAGTATGAGTACCACACTCAGTACACAGATATTTGACTAAATATAACTGACTAAACATACACGGCTTATAAAGGTGAGGCAAAGGGATAAATGAGGGGGTGGAGCTAATCAATCACCAAGGAAACTAACAGGCTGGGTGGAGACAAAACAGAGTGGGCATGGAAACAGA
>JAUYWG010000048.1:3141393-3155510 GCA_034779775.1 Enteromius afrohamiltoni
CATCTATTTAGTTTTTTCCTGGTTTAATTACGATCAGATTTTTTCTAGATCCTGCATTAAATTTATGTTTTGACCTCCCTTTTCGGGGAACAGACACAGCCTTTATACACTGGACAGTGTAAGTAAAAAGTCTACTGAACCTTTCGTGTCCACGTCGATACATGGGAAGTGGTCCTGACACAATGATCCTGGTCACGGGCGCCGTGCTGTGAACGGTCTCGATCAGGCTGCTGAAGTCCCTCTTCAGAACCTCTGACTGCCGAAGCCTGGTGTTTTCACCCTCGCGTGCAGGACGATTGCGCCGACGCTCTCACCTTCCTTCAGGATCGCGGGTATCTGTGCAGAAATATCGAGAACATGAGCGCCAGGAAAACAGTGTGTGGACTTTGCCTTTAGCTATAGTAGCACGAACGTACTGGACAATGGAGTCTCCGACGATCACACCGTCACGTTCCGCCTCGCGGAAGGGAAGCGAAGCGGTTCTGGGTGGAGATCTCGAAGAGCGGGGGTGGAGATGTCCTTAACAGAACTTTTTAACTCTTGTTTCTATTGGTATACAATGTACTCATTTTTAACCCCGGATCCGAGCTGGCCGAGTGAGATCCTGAGGGAGAACAAAGGACTTGATGCGAAGCGGCGGCCCCGTGGGAAACGAGCCAGCGTCAGGAACATGCTGAGAGCCCGTGCACACCACACACCTCTGCCCAGCATTCTGTTTGCCAATGTCCAGTCACTGGAGTACAAACTCGATCACCTCAAGGCCAGGGCAAAGTTCCAGAGAGACATTCGGGACTGCAATCTCCTCTGCTTCACCTAGACATGGCTGAACCCAGCAGTGCTAAACCGGCCGAGTTCTTCTCGGTTCACCGCATGGACAGGACACGGGACTCGGGGAAGACAAGGGGAGGTGGTGTGTGTTTAATGGTGAACAACAGCTCTTACATGCTCCTGCACACCCAACCTGGAACTACTGTCCATCATGTGTTGCCTTTTTATCTACCACGGGAGTTTACATCGGTCATAGTCGGTGCCGTTTATAATCCACCACAAGTGGACACGGACACTGCCTTATGCTAGGTGCATGAGGCACTCTAACAGCACCGGGACGCTGCGCTCATTGTGGCGGGGGACTTTAACAGAGCCAACCTCAAACACGCAGCACCAAACTTTTATCAGCACATCACCTGCCCCACCAGGGCAGGACACTGGACCACTGCTACACTAAAGTTAACTATGCACAACCTCGTCCACCGTTTGGGAAATCTGATCACGCCACCATCTTCCTCATGCCAAAATACAAACAAAGGCTAAAACGGGAAGTTCCGGTTCAGAGGGAGGTCACGCGCTGGACGGACCAATTGGTGGCCGCGTTACAGGACGCACTTGATGACGCTGACTGGGACATGTTCCAGAACAGCTCTGATGACATCAACGTGTTTACGGAAGCAGTTGTGGGATTAATTGGGAAACTAGCGGATGATACCACACAGAAAACGACTATCAGAACGTTTCCCAACCAGAAGCCGTGGGTGGATAAAACCATCCGCGACGCTCTGAGATCTCGTACCGCTGCCTACAATGCGGGACTTACAAAGATAAGTACAAGGCAGCATCATATAACATGCGGAAGGCGGTGAAAGAGGCGAAGCAGCGCTAGGGGAGGAAACTAGAGTCACAACTCTCTACTCTAGGAGCCTGTGGCAGGGACTAAGGACAATAAAGGACTATAAAGCAGCAACATCTGGTATGATGAACGCGAACGTGACTCTGGCAGACGAACTAAACACTTTCTCGCTTAGAGACTGCAGCCAATGACGCTAACGATGCTAATGCTAGCGGCGCTAACGGATGCAAACAGGAAGACACTGCCAGCACCGGAAACATGTTCATCATCTCCGAGCATGACGTGAGGAGAGCCTTCAAGAGAGTGAACACCAGGAAAACAGCAGGACCAGACGGCATCTCAGGTCGTATTCTCAGAGCCTGTGCAGACCAGCTAGCACCTGTGTTCACAGATATATTCAACCTCTCTTTATCTCTGTCGGTGATCCCCACATGCTTCAAAGAGTCCATCATTGTTCCTGTCCCTCATCCTGCTTCCCTCAATGACTATCGCTCTGTAGCCCTCACCTCAGTAGTGATGAAGTGCTTTGAGCGGCTGGTCACTACAGTTGATCCACTACAGTTTGCATACCATCCAAACCGGTCTACAGATGATGCCATTTCTCATCTCCTCCACACATCGCTCACTCACCTGGACACTAGGGTGGGGAATTATGTTAAAATGCTCTTCATCGACTACAGCTCAGCATTTAATACCATAATTCCCTCCACACTCACCATCAAGCTGGAGCATCTGGGTCTCCGCTCATCTCTGTGTCAGTGGATCTGTAATTTCCTAACTGGCAGAACACAGGCAGTAAGGATGGGCGGACACCTCTCAGCTCACTCACTCAGCAATGGAGCCACCCAGGGTTGTGTTCTGAGCCCCCTGCTGTACTCTTTGTACACATATGACTGTGTGACCACTAAAAGCTCCTCCATCATCATTAGGTTTGTTGACGACACCGTCGTGGTGGGCCTGATCCCTGATCCCAGAACCCTGTCATCAATGAGAGCCCATTGAACAGCTTCAAATACCTCGGTGTTCACATCACGCAGGACATGGTCCTGTCACATCAACACCATGGTGAAAAAGGCCCGGCAGCGTCTCTACCACCTCACACGCTTGAGATACTTCAGACTGCCCTCCAAGGTGCTCAGGAACTTTTACTCCTTCCAACTTCCAACTACTTCCAACAGGCGATACAGTCTCTCAATCAGTACATCACACAGTACTGATCCATTTTGCACATCCACACACATGGTTTTTTTGCACTCACTTTTGGACACTGAACTTTCACTCCACACAATCTGTACTTCAATTTGCACTTCTCATTTGCAGTTGGGAGAAGTCTACGTGGGGATAAATGAGTTGAATTTACATACCATTTATCCCCAGGATGCCTCCTTACCCACTTCACTATTATACTGCACTGCACAGCAAAGCACACGGGACACTTGCACTGATATACTTCTTGTTGTCTTGCTGTGTGTACATATACTTCTTATATTTTTGTATTTGTATAGTCATATCATATTCTATTCCACTTCTATTCTCTTTTTATTCTATTTTATTTTTATTGCAAGTTGACTTTATTAAATTATATTATTATATTTATGTACCATACTTATTTTTATATTCAATTTCTATTTTGCTGTTTTACTTTTTACATTTCACTTCATGTCGTACCGTGTGTATGTGAACGTGACAAATAAAATTTTAATTTGAATTTTTGAGTGAGCCATCATCAGACCGAGACGCAGAGACAAGCAAGACTCCTAAGAGATTGAGGAGTTTTGTTGTTGAAAGTATTAATGAACAGAGCAGTAGTGATCTGAGTGACTGAAGGCAGAAGATTAACGTTAGGTTTGGTTCTGAAGGGAAACGCCCCCTTGATCAACCAGAATGCGTTTATGTTCACACGAATCATTCATGATCCAGCCTCACCTACAGAAGCAGTGAGTAAAATGTCTTTTAATGAATTTTTGCAAAATGCCTTTCCTAATAATGCGCTAATTAGCAAGTTTCACTATGAATACGGCTAAAAAAAGATCCTCTGAGAGCGTCGGAAAAGGGGGGGTGGAGTCAGCGGAGCTCGTGAAGATTTAAAGGGGAAGTACACCAAATTAGCATTTTTAAAACTATCTTTGAGAAATTTTAAAACAAACTATATTACAAACTTTCCATTAAGACCCTAAATAATCATATTAGCTTGTGGAAAACTGGGTTTGTAAGAACTGAAAGAAGTGCTAACAGTTAAAACACGTAAAGTCGAAAGCGCACACTGTAACACACAGTGGTCCTTTAAATAAAGCTGGCCTCAAAACTCCAGCCTTGATGTCCATCAAAGACATTATTAAGCTTATGCGGAGCAGAAAACACCCGAAAATATATGAAACATAACGACTGCCTTTAAGTTTATGGCCTGTTTTAGTATTGCACATGACTCTAATGCATGACTGAGGCAATGCAAGTTCTGCAGGCTCAGGAATCCAAATGAACTTTGAAGTACACACAACTGTAATAAATTTGGCTGTATGCCAGGCTGTTAAAATGTGGGAATTGTGGTCAGACCCAAATTCATGAGGCCAATCAAGCCATCAGAGGTGTTTTCTGATTCGTGGCACATGGGCTGTCTTTGCTGCTGCAGACGGGATTGTGCCCACTGCTTAGACATATCTAAGAAATAGTTCATAATTGATTTCTAAAATTGCTCAAAATGATGTGCCACCATTTTTTTAAAAGACACAGAGCACTAATACATAACAACTGAAAAATTGTTAAAAAGTGTGGTTATTTCTTGTGTAAAGGTTGATAAACGCTAAAAGCTCCCCAACTCTAAGCAATACTAATGGTGGTGATTATTTTGGACTGTTGAGTTGCAAGTTGTGTGATGTGTGGTATGATGTAATGTGTTGTTTTCATCAAAATTGAAAGAAAAAATACAGAAACATGCCTTCATCTCCCAAGTTATGCTGCCTGGATCAGTACAGGTGTGTCCACTCCCTATGTACCCTAGAAGCATTAAACAGCTCTTGCTGGAGTTTGCTCTCCTCTCTGCCTGTCACCCCATTACCACCATAACGCTTTTTCAATCTGCACAACAGCTGCAGTCCTTTATTTTCATGAGAATATCCCTTTAGAAATGTGTTCCCGCTTCTTTGTATCAGAAATATAAAATACCCACCCACTTTTGTCATGTTCGATTCGTTCTCCTCCAAGTATGACATGATACACCTCATCTGGTTCTAGTTAGGGCGGGGTACCCTGCGGAGAAGAAATGTTATTACACAATCGATAAAGCCGGCACATGATAAAACCATGTTAGTTGATTGGACGCAACAAACAGGCCCTGCTGCAGTATACCTGCTCAGTATGCTGTCACATTAATTGCAATCTAGTAATTAATCTAATAAGGCTCTCTCTTTTGCCCCCCTCTGCTGTTTCAGGTGTTAAACATACTGTACAAATGACCTCAATACTATCCATAGCCGTTCAAATAAGGATCACTGAGATTAAAGAGGTCTGAAAGATCTAGCAAGCAGACCTTCTAGAAAGAAAATTAACAAATGCAGTCTCTAATATTGTACATCAAGATTTGACTGATCATTAAAATAAAATCCAGAAGGATCACAAGATCTGGCAGAACGTTTTTCTAAGAGATACTAAGCTAGTGTATTTTGAGGCTTTTTTTCCCTCTCTTGATGTAAGTTCAAACTCCAGTTTAACTCGGAGCAGGGATCAAACAGCTAATGTTACAATACACATGTAGAGTTTCTAAAATCACACAGAGCAGATGTCTTCTAAATTTAGATTTTAACCTTGTCATGTCTTGGATTTTCCCTCAGCCGTACTATTACTTATTGGAATAGACTAGAGAATGCAAGCATTTGTTGAGTGAAAAGAGCTGCATAGCAGGTCACTGGCATTGTGATTTCGGTATCCTTAGTCCTGACTTATTAATTAACTTAACCAGCAAGACTTCCCTGATCAGAAAGAAAGACATTCTAATACTGTACTGTTGCTCTTTTCCATTCAGCTTCAATGTAGATGCAAAAGCAATCCACAAAGCAATGTAATAGTGTTGTGTGCAGATGAGAGCCAACATTTTAACACTGCTATTCACTGATAAGCTTCCAGAGGAGTGAACTTTTAGGGATTTCCACTTGTGCTTAACCAGACATTAGCATAATTATAAAGCCCACCTTTAACCTGCATGGGGAACGAAATGGTGCATGTTGTATCAACATGTTGTTTCTGCATTTGAAGGGGGAAAAGAAAACATTAACTTGTGTGAAGTAAAAACTACAAAATACAACCCAAATCCATTTTTTAAATATGAATAAAATGAAAATGAAAAGGTTTTCAATTAACACAAACCAATAATTTATTACAATTACAAAATAATTGTTTACATTGAAAATAAATGACACTTTCATCTATTAAATGAGCTCATTTTAAATTTGATACCTGCTACAGGTCTCAAAATAGCAGGGCAACGAAAGGGTGAAAAGCAAGCAGTTTGACCTTTGTTGGATGCCTGTTGTCTTCTCGCACTCGGACAACACTACATCACTCATCGGTATGATTCTGTCATTGACTTTACTATAAATTGGCCCAGGAATATAACATATTTGAAGATGGTCCAGAAGCATTGTGTCCTGTGGGCCAAGGCTCATTTAAAAAGGACTGTTTCAAAGTGGAAAGTGTTTTAAGGTCAGACGATTACATGTAGGTATAAAAAGGTTTTATAGCAACATATGCTCCCCTCCAGACGACGTCTATTTCATGGAAGGTCTTGTGTATTTCAACAGGACAATACTACACCACATATTGCAGTCGTGGCCTAATGGATCAGGTGTTGGACTTGTAACCCAAAGATTGTGGGTGCCCACTGCTCTGGATGTACACGTGGTTGTTCACTTATCACTGCTGTGTGTGTGTGCACTTGGATGGGTTAAATGCAGAGCACAAATTCCTAGTAGGGGAAACCACACATCACATCCTATTGATGATGCACACCTCCTATTATAAGAGTCTGGAGCTCAATTGACCTGCTGCAGTCCAGTTCTTTCATCTATAGAAAAAATTTGGCACATCGTCAAACAAAACAAAAAAAGTTAAAGATCACCTCGAACTCTTCAGCAGCTGGAAATCTATATCAGGCAAGAATTGGACCAAATTCCAAAAACTTTAGAAACTCATAACCTTGATGCCTAGAAGCCTTTAAACTATTTTGAAAATAGGAGGAGATGCTACCCCATGGCATCCATGCTCTTGTCACAACCATTTTGAGGACTGCTGGGTTCTCTTGAAGATCTCTTGTTCAAAAAAAAATAATTCTCAGTTTAAACATTTGTTATCTTCTCTTTTTTCTATTCGGGTTGTAAAAAAAATTTAAAAAGTTTTTGCCTCCCAGCAAAAACTAATAATAGTTTATGAGATCAAGAATTGCCTGTGAGACATACCCAAAACTTTAGAGCCATATAAACTTTCAAATGCGTTAACAGAACTTCTTTGTGTCATTTTTTAAGCTTGAAAGCTTTAGTCCAAGATTTTAGATTTTTGGGTTAACGGTTTATTTAACTGCAGCTGGAGTAATGCTCTTGATTTACCTGCTTTCAACAGTTGTTGGTACATCTTGGCTCTTGAGAGAGATGGACTGTGAAACACAAGTGGATACACAAGGGTAGACAAAGGGTCAAGACTGCCTACAATATACACATTTGCATTTGAGATAACTCTATTAAGCCTTTGAGCCAGCCATTGATAAAGGCTGTTGCTTTTTTATTTTCACTGTGCTTAATCTAACAGTTCCGTTTCCAGGCTGGGTTATCAGTTTTTACAACTTAATGGGCTAACCTTTCCTTCTGCTGTGGTATTTACATCACAGAGCTTTTGCATTAAGAGTTTTCACTGAAACAGATGAAGATGTTCGTCCAGCTGTGGTTGTTAGCGGCTCATTTTTTTATCCATGTAATCATTTATACTTGTCGACATTGAGGCATAATTTGAATAGCCGACATTTTCCATCCATCCCTTCTGATTATGTACAAAGGCTAATGAGAGACATCAGACTTGTTTTTCTGTCCTCCAAGTATGCGAGTTCCAATGCGAGATATGTTCTCCCTGCATCCTTTGATGCCAGCAGTGAGCAATCATTCTAATTGGCCATGGCAATACCGATGAAACTTTCAGAGCTGGGGAAAAACACGGGATTGGAAAATTGAATCAATATCATTAATCACACACAGGAATCTCATATTAATTATGTCTGCTTTCTATTAGGGCCCATGCACACATGGAAGTTAGCAAGGCCATTGCTAAAATTCACAACGTCCGGGGGAAAAACACTGCAGCTAGGCTGTCTTTGCTCTCAGTCCAGAGACTAGACTATACAGCTGTGCTTCCAAATTAGTGGGTCATAACCAAAAGGTTGACGATCTGTCAGACAGCAGGAGAAAACATAATAGATGTAAAAAAATGTATTCTATTTTTTAAGGGGAAAAACGTTTTTAAACGAGTATGAATACAAAAAAAAATATTTATAAGAATTTGGGCAAATTTAAACATAACATTTCCTTATGTGTTTTTTAAAAGTAATTCTTATTCTTTATTTGTAATAAGCTTGTTTTAAATTTTTTTCCTAAATAATAAATGACTTCCACCTCGAAGCAAAAAAAAACTGTGTCATATTTTCTTATGTTCAAAGGCAGATGAAATTGGGGAACACAATTGTGTGAGACAGTTCAGGGAGGTAACATACCAAATAATTTGGACAAAGTAATCTGATACAATCTGTTAAAGTTACAAAAGTTTTCTGTTGTCCATCAAGGAATTTAATAGTTAGACCTTAGTTGATTCCTGTCACAAGCTGCGCCTCTGTGGCGCTTCCCGGAACTCAGCAGCAGTACTAGCTTTCCTACCCGGACTGTTTATGACCCACGTACCTTCCTTTGTGATTGCTCACAGGTGTTCCTCATTTCTATGGACTATAAATACGAGGGCTTCGCGGCAGTTCGACGCAATGTCTTGATTGCCCAGCATCATTTCTGAGCGTTTATTCCTTGTGTGTTATTCTGGTTTGATTTTGACTGTTCTCTGGTTATTTTGATTCTCGCTGCCTGCCCTGACTATTCTACCTGTCAATTTATAAGCCTAAACCTACCTTAACAGTCTACTCTGGGGGTTAGTTACAAAGTTACTTATAATAAGTAGAATGTCTAAAGTGGATTATCAAAAGTGTAACCGAAGTTAGTATTATATTGACTTGTTGTCTCATTTTCAGTCCAGCAGGAGAGAGGTCTTTCTTATTTGCTTGAATATAACCAAAGCAATTCATTATACTGACCAAACCGCAAAGTGCAGCATTAGACATAAAAGAATAGCTTGAATGATGGAAATCATATTATGACTTTTGTGGGCAGGTTGAATCTGTAGGTGATGAGGTTTTGAACAGACTTGTTCTTTCACACCGTGTGCTTCCTCCTGTCCTCCGCTACAGACGTGACACAACATTGACTTTGGAAGTCAGACGACGCATTGGTTTATCAGATCCTAAACAGGTGTGGTCGCCCTTCCTTTTCATAATCTTTGTGTAAAATGGTCGGGTTCTTGCAGTTGGGTTGGGTTGTTTTTGAGTTGTTGTTTCAGTAGTTTGTATGAGTTATAATGCCTTACATTTCGTCAGGTTTATGTCAAATGTTGACCTGAATGATTCAAATGATACCTCATCATTAGGGATGCGCTAAATAAACTGGCACATCTCCTGAATACGGAAGCGTCTGAGATAGCCTCTCTCACAAATCTTCCTCACTGGGTAAACCGCCCAATTTCATCTCTAATGCAAGACATAGCATAGAGCCATTGATCATGAAGAATAAATTGAACATGGCAGACTTTAGGTAAGGCGGTGGGAAATGAAACCAAAAAGCTCTTGAACAAACAGTTTTATGCATGTGTTGCTGGCTCGAGAAAGGGTGGCCTCGTCCAAAGTGACACGTTAGTCCTATGAGGCAGCAGCACATACTTGAATTTGTCTCTGAGCTGATGCCAGGTGCAAAGGTGGAGAAGTTGTCCAGCGTTCACAATGCCAGTCACTTTGTTTATCTCGATTAACTAAACGCCTGCTGAAAAACTCACTCAAGCGGAAAATTCTTATGCAAATGCAGCACAAGATGCATGACGACTGAACCAGCCAAGCTGGGCAGCGTGCTTTGGCCACGGGAATTGAATGGGAGCATATACCCACCTTTGAAGTTGCGTCTTTTATGTTCTGTTTTCCTTGGCTTTTGTTTGAAACGGAAAATACAATGTAACATCTTTCTCAACACGGCCTAAGAGAACGGGTTTGCCTTTTTTGAGCATGAAGGAGCTCTTTGAACATGACATTGACATGCTAATACCACTTAATCCCAAACTCAACAAACATTCTGCTTTAAGACTGGACAAATTCCTCTCAACATGGGGTGGTTCTGCTCCTTACCTTTCTTCTTTACCATTATCTGAAGTCTGTGACATCATTATTATGCATGTTCATCGGTCTGATGTCACGTGAGCTAGATCTAATCCCATACTTGTCATAGCAAGAGAGAAATCAGTGCATAAACAGTGCTGTATTTTTATAACGTACTGCATTTAGAGAGCATGCAAAGCAGACGATCAACAGGTTCAAATCTGACCTCACATGTCAGTATATTATATTGGTGTTCTCACATGGACAAAAAAAAATGGCAGGTTAAGAGTGACACATTCCAACTCATTCAGACGTTTAATGTTACAATCTCTTAGAGATAGCCAGTGTAAACACCCATAATGCATCTATAGGAAAATTGTTAGCAACATAACAAATAAATTCCCAAAAGCAAATTTACATGCTGCATAATCAGTGTTGGGGAAAGTAACTTTTAAAAGTAATGCATTACAATAATGCGTTACTGTGACGAATGCGGCATGAGAGTTCGGATCCATTTGCAAGAGCTTTATTTCAAAAGACAACAGACAGGGTCAAAATCACAGGCAAACAGGTACAATGGGGGCAGAGCAAAATCATGGTCAAAAATACAAAGCAAATGGTCGAGGCAGGCGGGGAACAATCACAGAGTCAAAGAACAAAGCAAGGTCAAAAACAACAGAAACAAACATGAAACTGGAATGCTTAGAAATTGCCAATGCAGGTCAATACTTTGTGGTGAACTGTTGTGAGACTGTGATATTTAAGCAGTGTGCTAATGACTGAGTGGGTGTGGTGATGAGCAACAGCTAGTGGTGATAATTACTGAATGAAAACAGGTGTGAGTGTATAATGCATGATGGGAAAATGAGTCCATGATAGAATATGAGTCTAAGGGAGGTGTGGTGATGCGAGTAATTATTCTACTTGGTTTTGCACTTCAATCGGGGCTGGGCTTGCTTGTTTTTTTTTTTTTTTTTTTATATAAAGAGTTCTATTCTTAGGTTAGTTTTAAAAGCGAACCAGAAAGTGAATTGAACAAGCCTTAAAGCTGAAAATAGGAAAGCAAGTTAATGTCTGTACAGCAGAATGCAAGGGAAGAAAGTCTTCACACTCTTCAGCAATACTAATGAAAATGTTAGCCCAAATGTTAGTTTATTTAAAGTAATTTTTAGTATGATTACATTTGATAATGAAGCTCAGCAACAAAGATGACTAAATGCATGTTCACATTAATTCTAGACTAACCATACATGAGAGGCACATAATTTCTGCACTTACTCCTGATTTCTCTAAACATTGAGACAGGAGAGCTGTTAGTCAAAACATGTTGTTACTTATACAACAAAAAAGTAACTATTTTCTTATTAATTAAAAAGTAATGCATTACTTTACTAGTTTCTGAAGTAATCTGATTACATAACTTGCATTACTTGAAATGTGTTACCCCCAGCACTGTACTTAATACATGCGTTATTGTAGTGTTATGACATAAAAGACATCTGGTCAGTGTTAAGCATTACTGCTTTCTTGTTTGCCATTTCTGTATCTATCTCACATCTGTTGCACATTTCTATCATAATTAAACATGAAGTGCTGTCCAACGAAAACATATCAATGCCTGACAAAAGGAAGATGAACTTTGTCTTTAATGCCTTTTCCCATCTATGAGTCAGGCCCAAAAGTGTTTGTATATGTACCATAACTTCAGTTGCTAAATTTATACAGGCTTTTGGATAAGAGATCTGTGGCTGATCTCTGCATCTATTCGCTGAAGAGAGAGCAGGTCATGTCATCTGTCTCTTTATCATGTAAGGGTTACTGTCAGCACAAGAAAGAGCGAGATCAAGTCATGGGAAAAAACTAATCTGCACATTCAGTGACAGCTTGGAAAAATACTTTAAGCTGTCAAAACTGAAAAAAACAAGATGTGTAGAATTATGTTAATTATAACAAGCCCTTTATTTTCCAGTAACACAGAACCACTGTCGACAGTGAGATTAGATCAGATGTTCAAAACATGGTTGCAGCAGCCAAGGACACATTACAGAAATGCATGAGTACATTTTTCCACTTCGAGAATATTTGTTGTGTTATGACCTGCTTCAGAAGCATCATGCCCGTTCTAACGGGGCCTGTGTTTCCTCAGATTTGTGAGCCAAGTAGACTTTGAATGCAAATTCGTAAAAAAAAAAAAAAAAAAAGAAATGGCAAGCTAACAAAGCTGACAAAAAAAAAAACACAGCCAAATCCTCACCCTAATACCAACCACTACTGCAACATAGAGACTCAACATCTGGGGATCAAAATATCATAGAGGTATTTGGTGTAGGTTAATTTTAACCGGGCTAGTAAACAACCTCCCAAAACATCCTGCTGATGTTTACTGCTGTTTGAACTTTATGTGAGAAAAATCTAATCATATGCAGGTAACACTTTTTTTCACTGAAAACCTAGAAAATGTAATGATTACTAGTGTTACTACTGTTAAATTTATGCAGCCTATCCTAATGAGATGATGATCTGAGTTAGTTGTGTTAAATACAGATGACGCTCAAAAGGTGTAGAGCAGAAGACTGAAAACCATGACTTTAGTCAGTGAGGATCCTATTGAATCTTTTTCTCAATAGAGGTGTTTGAAGTGCCAGTACAATTTTTAATATAACTTTGACTTGTTTTTATCTGAAAGAAGATAGTCACATGCACCTATGGTAGGAAGTTTTGAATTTAAGTAAAAGACAGGCTTGTTTTAATTTTTAGGGAAACTAACCCTTTAGGCTGAGGGTTGACTGCCACTTCTGTGTCTGCTGTCCATGTCTGTCGTTGTTTGCTCTGTAATATTTGCGATGATGGCTTTTCTCTGCAAAATACTCAACTCAAGCCCTGATTTGTAAAACTGTCTCCCGTGTGACGCAGTTGCGATCGCTCCTCCAGAGGCCTTATCATTACATCACCATTGACTGGATCATCAGGATCAAATGAGGCCTGTTACACTCACTCGTGGAAACTCCTTTAGGATGTCAGTAAGCAACAGTCTCAGTGTTTGTGCTAGTATATAGCTAGCAGAAAGTTAGCAAAGATGCTTCCCATCACTGAATTGGTGGATGAATACAGTCCACAGCAAGTTCTGCACTCCTCCAAAAAAAAAAAACTCCTGTTAGAGTCACTGAAGCTGTCTACACTTGCTTATGTTATTCTGCACTGCATTCAGAGTTCAGTGAGTCAGCGTGTGCATGGAACAAAACTGGCATATTCAATGGTGACTAATGTAAACTAAGGTAAGCTCCAGAAAAGTGTGCGACTGGTTATTGTTCAATGCTGCAAAAATGCGTAAAAATAAATCATGTTGACACATGAGCTGATCTAAACCAGTGGTGAGGTTAAATAAGAAAGATGTGAGGTAATAAGATCCTGATGTATGGATGAAGATCGCTTCTGTTGGAGAATAAATGCAGGAACTAACAATCTGAGTGATCAGTCCAATCCAAGTGTGCTTCAATCTCCGACTGGTCTTATCATCCCTACCCATTAAACATCTTTAAATGACACTGAAAATGTTGCATTATCATTGTGACATGATCAGATCCCAGATTTTGCATAGCTTCAACAAATCAGAATTTAATACCACTCTGTAAGGATCTCCAAATCTGCACATTGTCTTATGCAGTGTTTTTGTCGCACACATACAAATATGACAGATTTCAATATTTGGTCAAGATCCAAATATTTGAAAATTTGGAATCTGATTGTTCAAAGAAATCTAAATATTGATAAAATCACCTTTAATCTTAAGCACAGCAGCTATTTTGGGGATTTCCACCTGTTTTTGCCTACCAAAATTAAAAAGCTTCCCATACCCACATGCAGAGGTGTATATACAAAAAAATGGCATCATATTTTTGAAATTACATAAAACACTGTCAAAATCAATTATTGTATATATTGTCTGTGTTATAATAAAGACAAAAAAAGAGGCGCTTTTTCTTTTATTTTTTGTAAACTGAAATTTGAAAGTGTATAGTTCAGGCCCTGAGTGCCTCAGCTCCCTGCAGACAATTTTAG
>JAUYWG010000048.1:3165148-3179393 GCA_034779775.1 Enteromius afrohamiltoni
CGCTGGTTGCCCCGATCTTCTGCTTGGACTCTGGACTCTGATACTTGCTGGTTGCCCCTGATCTACTGCCTGAACTCTGGTTTGTGATTTTGCCTGTTCTACGTTACTCTCTCTCGCTGTTGTTTGATCTTGCCTGTCTCACTTTGCAAATAAACGATCTGCAAATGGATCCGACCTCCTCTGAGTCATCATTACAGTCAGCGTATGGCACGTTGCAACTGCGTGTGTGCTGAATTCCAGACTCCAGATTGGTTCGTTCGGAACCAATAATCCACAGCCGGGACTTGAGCAGGTACTCTCACGGAAAGAGAGGAAGCTGGTAGCCTAAGCAGCACTGAAAGGGTGTGAGGCCAGTGGTTTCCTGCCACAAGGAGTTTTGGGCATATTCAGCCCATGGGAGAAATTGGCTCCATTCCTCCTGGTTAGTATGACAATAAGCACGTAGGAAACATTATATTTCTTGTATATTCCTCTCTGCTTGGCCGTTCGTCTGAGGGTGGTAACCTGAGGATAAACGTATAGTTACTCCTAAAAGCCTAAAGAATTCCTTCAAGACCCTGGAGGTAAATTGTCCTCAGGGATGCTGAAATGTCTAAACACATGGTTAAACAATAGGGTGGCAGTTTCAAATGCAGTGGGTATACCTGGTAAGAGGATTAACTTACAGCCTTTTGAGAATCTATCTACCACTACCAGTATAGCGGTGTTGCCTCCAGAGGGTGGTAGGTCGGTAGCGAAGTCCACTCCTAGATGGGACCATGGACACTGTGGCAGTGGTAATGGTTGCAGTTTCCCTTCAGGGAGTTTACGTGGTACATTACTGATGGCACAGGCTGATGTAGCGGTTCACCTTCCGTTGCATATGTGGCCACCAATAATGGTTCTTCAGGAGTGTGATAGTTCGTTTAGTGCCTGTATGCCCAATTCCTGGAGAAGTATGCACAAAATCAATTAGTGACAGTCTTAGTGTGGTGGGAACATAGGTCTTACAAAAAGCTGTTTTCAGCCGCTGGAAGGCTGATTTGTCTTCCGTGGTCCAGGTAAGTACTTTCTTTCCTCCTTTCAACAGTGATGTTAAGGGAGCTGTAATGAGACTATAACCAGTGATGAAATGACGGTAAAAATGTGGAAATCCCAAAAACCTCTGTAGTGCTTTGGTGTTGGTAGGTAAAGGCCATTCTCGTACTGCAGTTACCTTATTTTGCTCCATGGTGATTCCTGTCGGAGTGATGACGTAACCCAGGAACAACACTTGTGTGGTATGGAACTCACATTTCTCTGCCTTCAGATATAGGGAGTGTTCTCGTAGCTGTTGGAGTACCTGCTTACGATGGGTAGTTAAATCAGGTGAGTACACTAGTATGTCGTCTATATATACATATATAGATCTTAAAATCTGTATAGGCGCTCCGAAGATCGAATTTGCTGTATATCCGGGCATCTCTTAGTTCCTCCAAGGTGGCCGGTCTAAGTGGTAAGGGGTAGGAGAACTTAACCGTTTGACTATTTAGTGCACGGTAGTCTATACAAGGACGTAGCCCTTCATAGCCACAAAGAAGAAACTCGAGGCTGCGGGTGATTTAGATGGTTGAATTCATTTTTGTCATAACGCCTCTTCAACATAGTCTCTCATTGCTTGGGTTTCTGGGATTGACAAGGGATAAACACAACCTTTGGGCAATTTAGCATGCAGGATCAAATCAATGGCACAATCCCACTGTCTGTGAGGTGGTAGACGTGTGGCAGCTTGCTTACTGAACACATTCATAAAACTGTGATACTCAGATGGAATCTCGGGCACCACAGTGGTTTCGAGGCTTTTTTATTGTGGTGGAGTGACATTTCAGCTCCGTCACTGTGGGTCGATGACATGGCATGAGACAATCATTATAACAGACATGGCTCCACTTTAATACCTCAGCCGTATTCCAGTTGATGACTGGGTCATGTCGAATCAGCCAGGGTCTACCCAAAATTATGTCTACGGTGGCGTTGCGAAGGATAAGTGTGTTGAGTGACTCTTTGTGCAGACATCCTATCTGTAATTCAACTGGTGGAGTACACTTATTTACAGGTTTGTTATCAAGAGGGTTGCCTTGTATCATGGTAATCTTATGTGACAGGATATTTCATCTGAGGAATTGACATACTATCAAGAGACTTGCATCGCTTCTAGGGTCGATCCAGCAGATGGCGCTGTGGGACTTTGTTCGAGTGGGAAACTGTTGTTAGTTGCTGCCCAAAGACCTCTCGAAAATGTTGCAGAAAATCTTCCAGGGAGTTTAGATGACGACTCTCACTGGTCCATAAGGCTTTTGCCTATTGCAGTACACGTCCGGTGAGTAAACTGGTTATGAAGGCTATTTTGCTTCGTTCTGTAGGTAAGTGATGTGGTTGCATTTCCAGATATAGTGAACATTGTACTAGAAAACCATTGCATGAGACATTCTCACCAGAGTAGAGGGGCGGACGATTCACTGGACTCTGTGCAGGTGAGCGGAGTGGAATTTCATCAATGGCCATTTCTTTTCCTTGAGTACATGAAGACTGTAAGCCCAGGTAGGAGCAAGAGGTATCCACAGGTGAGAGCCTCCACTTAGACTTCTTTAAACAACTTGGAGCAATGATCACATTGGCAACAGCACAGTCAGCTTGAATTGCTAGTGAGACAGAAAACCAGCTAAGTATAGTAAGCACAGCAAGTGAGTAGCTCTGTTACCTCGTGCTCAGCCGTAGACGGAGTGGAGAGTTTGGTTTTTAAAGCTGCAGTTTCTGATTAGCGCAGGTGTGTCTCATTAGTACTCCGGTGACTGAGAGTGGCTGCATATGGCTGATCCTGGATCATCTGACTGTGCTGGCGTTACAATTATTTATTGTAATTTAATGACAATCGTGATACTTTCTTACTTGCTTACGTTATTTATTATTATCAGAACACATTAAAATAAGGAGAATTACACTTAATAATTATGAAAATGATTTGACAATTAAATAAAAGAAAATGGATCAAATGAGGCAAAATATGTATTAAATTGTTTGTTTTGTAACACCCTGCCTTCCCATCAGACAGCCAAGGGGTCGTGACATGATAATAAAGCGAGCTCTCCAGCTGAATGTCTTTCAGCACATAATAAACTGGCGCAGCGTTAAAGTGATCCTCAAACCGCGAGCCTCCTGTCCATCCTCGGTCGTCTCTGCAGTATCTCTGCCAGTGCGGTATGAAGCAGAACCACAAACACGTTTCATTCCGAGCGCCCAGAGATTTGCCCCGACCTGCCGACACAAAGTGTTTGTGTTTCACTTTCCTGTGTAAATGTTTTGATTGAGAGCCGGTTACTATTATGATAGTCACAAGCTCTTTGTAGTGGTGCGGCTGTCGATGTGCTGAAGGATGTCTGACTGCTTCTAGCAGCTAAAGCAGCGGCCTGAGAAAGAGAAGCTGTCATCAGAGCTGCCATTACAGCCCAGACTACAGGCCACTGCAGGAAACAGAGACTCACATACGTGTGTGTGAGTGTGCCAATGGCTCCTACAAAATATGTCTTAATGCAGCTAATGTCTAATATGTGAGTAAAGGAATTGCTGGGGTTTTTTTCAAATGCTCACATTTTCACAAGTTTGCCTCCTTTATTTTAAACTCACGACATGCAAAATGCCTCACTTCTCTTGCAATGCAAAGTATCAAAAACTGCACAATATCACAAACACATCTCAACAGCACCTTTACAGTTTCTCTTGATTGCTAACACACGATTAATTAAACAATTCACCAATCAAATAGTTTAGTCAAAAGCATGTGATCCTAGAGAACACTTTTGGAAAACAGGACTTGCAAGTCAATTTCTGTTACACTATGCAGCATAAATAGAGTTATGCAGATACAGTACATAACATACTTTCATTAGACTGCTGTAAAGTGATCTTACAGTAGATGAGAAGCACTAGTAGAGAAACATTCAAAGACCAAACAACAGAATAAACACACATTGAATTGTACATTCAGTTACTGTACAGCAATCAATCAATCAATTCTGCATCCTCTGCCAAGTTGCTGTAAGACTGTGTGTTTAGTTGCTCCCCATGTCCCTGCCCATATTTTGTTGTTCCTGTCTTTGGTCTAGTTCATCTATGTTAATTAATGTCCAGCCGTGTTCCCCATGTGCGTTAAGTTTTGCCCTCGTCACTGTCTATACTTAAATGCTTATGTCTGTAAATCCTATGTCGATCCTCAAGTGTCTTATCCTTATGTCTACCCTGTGTCACGTCAACCAACCTCAGTAAAGTTTCCTCGTTTACAATCTCTTGGTAATAACTTTAGTTATTAGTTATACTATAGCAGTTTCTCAGTCTTCTGACAAAAGGCTTGCCTCCCCTAGACAGTTGACTGTCAGTTCGGCACTTATACATGTAATGAGTTGGCTACAAATCAGTTGAACAGTTTGTAGGTGTGTGTGTGGCATAGTACGTGCAGTGAAACAGTGAAAGTCCTCTCATCTGAAATACTGCTGCTATGTACTGTAACTGTAATATGCGTTCCTTATGGCTTTTCCATGCACAATAACATGCTCATCTTTATATTTCAACACAAAAAATCAACAAATGACCTTTGACCTCGTCCCCTTCATTTTTCTCTTCTCCTCCTCCTCTTCCTTTTTGTCTCTCACTACCAGGATTCGTTTTTCTAAAACGCATAATCAGCTGTGTTCATATCATCCTGTGATACTGAGCTGTGTGCCATCAGTTTTGCTCTGAGGTTCACACGTGGATTGAGTTCTTTTCTTGATGCTTGAGTTAATATTGTGTGTTTTCTGAACGAGAAACCTGTGCAAAATGATAGCGTTTTTGTGTAGTTTTGCAGAAACACTGAGCAAATTGGGACGTGTGTGAAAGCAGGTGATATGTGTTAAAAGCTTTGAAAAATGTGCCTTTGTTCCAAGAACTGGTGTGTTCTCAATAGAGAAAAATATAATTCCTTAGATTTTTGTGTTGTGTTGTGTTGTGCAAAAAGAAAACTGAAAAAAAATGAAAACTGAGGCTGGAATTAGTGGCTGGTTTAGCAGATTTGCTGTGCTTCTGTGTGAGAGTCAGCTTTCAGAAACTCTATGACAAAGACTTTGTGTGTAAGCAATTTAGCCCAATGTCCAACAGTCTTGTAGCGACACCTACTGGACAAAAGACAAAAATGTGAAAATAACGATAATGGAGACTACTTCTTAGAACCACTATATATTATTCATAATTGGAATGATTTTCTCCCGTTCTTATTGATTAATTCACATAAGGGCTGTAAATGTTTTTTTGCAGATAAAAAGAAGAAAGAAATTCACATCACAACTTTGCACATTTGTAAGGGACCTGAATATCAAAACAAGCTACGGCCAAATGATTTCCCAAGCAACATCTACATGATCCTTAATGTACAGTTAAACGTGTTAATTATACATACAGGAAAAGTTAAAATGCTTTAAAATGTGTAAAAAAGTATATATTTTTTTCTCGTTGTATTTAAATGGCTATATTATGTTGCTCTCGGAGTTTAGTGTGCACGGGCCAAAAAGTCATTTTGCACAAAGGTATTTAGAGTCATGGCCTGGTATTAAGTGCACTTGCTGGGACAGACACATTAGCTATTCATCAAGGGCAGGTCGCGCTGAAGTTGCTAGGCGTGTGAGTGGATCCCAGAGCGGCTCGCGAGCTGTCCAGCTGCAGACGAGGACAGGCGCGCTAGCAGAGCCCAGAGCGGGCCGATCATGGCTCTGTCGAGAGCACTCAGGTGTTGTCAGAGGATTTTCTCCTGGATTCCCGTTATCATCATCTCATCTGTGGTTCTCTGGTCTTATTACGCCTATGTCTTTGAGCTGTGCTTCGGTAAGATTTAACAGTTGACTCAATTGGCTAAGGTTAATCGGTGTCCGTCTGTAACAAGGAAGTGTCATGGATAGACCACACTGGTTTTGCTGTTACAGAGCAAAATAAATCAGTTTGAGTATCTATCTGTATCAATTCGTCTGATATAGCGTTGTTTACGTGTCTCAAAACACAGTGAGCTGTCTGCCTAGACACCACACAATCTCACTAACCACAGCGAGGCCGTTGTTTCTGTCATTTCTGCCTAGTTAGGCTAGTGATAAGGTTTTTAGACGCAGCCAGGATGTTTCACGACACTGATCCCGATTCTGTGTTTTTCAGTTACCCTCAGTAATCATCTGGAGAGAGGTGAGTGATCTACAGTCATCTGAGACTCTAACTTTCCTCTGCCATTGCGTGTTAGACAGAAACCAGCCTAACCTGAGCTCGTGAATGGGCTTTTGTTGAAAAACGAAGTGAAAATGTCATCTTCACACGTCTGTCAGTTGATTATTCCACAAACAAACAATAGAAGCTAATCACAGATAGTCCAGTTTCTGTTCAAACACCAATCTGCACCATTTTTTTTTAGAGTGAAATCATTATTTTTGTAATGTCTTTGGGCATTTATCCAGTAGGATTTCACATCCCACCAATAGAATCCATCAACGTGCCTGTAGACACCATTATAGTTTCCATTAAAACCAATACAATTCCCACTATAACCATTAAATCCATCACATTTTGTGTTGTGTTTTGGGCAGGATTGTATTGTTTGTTTGTTTTTTAGCAGTTTGTACACAGACACAACATCAACAGACCAGCACAAAACAGTAATAAAGTGCGCAGCTGTAATTCTGTGTGTCAATGTATGACTAAAATGACTCTTACTAGTTATTATAATGTGTATTTTTCCACAGTGGCGTATTTGTTGATATTCCATGTGTGCTTCATAATGTTCTGTTGGACCTATTGGAAAGCCATCTTTACTCCTCCATCTACACCCTCTAAAAAGGTGCCTGCGATTTATGGCTTCTGCTTAATTTGTATTTTAAAGTAGCGTTTATAATCATCAGAAAGTGGGAGTACAACCTGAAGATCATATTCTACTCCAAATCCGCACAATACAATTATATGTAGCGAAATCCAACAGAAATGAATATTATGGGAAATGTTTGTTTTTGAGATGATATTTTGAATGCAGTGTGAGCAGAGATGCGAGCAGTTCTTTGATTTGTGTGTAAAGTAAAAAAAAGAGGCAAATTGAAGTAGTTAAACAAACAAAAACAAAAATATATATATATATATGTGTATCTTAAAAAAGCTTGCTAAATGATGGTGCTATTAGTGATACTGCTCTTTTATTACTGTATTTCTGCGTTTTATCGGGGCCAGATGCATAAACTTAGCCTTTATGCTATAACAGTGTCTTAAGTGCGAGTTTGGCCAACTAGCAGTTAGTTTACTTATTAATTAACCTAATTAAGGTTAATCTCATACATAATGAATCAGTCTTTATTCAGTTTCTCTATTCAGCTTGCACTAATCTACACATGTAATTGAATAAAAAAACACCGGTCTTAAATAAAATAAAGGACTTACTTGTTATTTAACTGTCCCCTGGAAAAAAAATAAAATAAAAATAATTATATATGTATATAAAATGAATGAAATAAATGAAAATGTCACAATGCAAAAGATATTAACGGTTCTATAATCCGCTTCAGTTTCCTTAAATGAGATTTTTCTTCTCTCTAGTTCCATTTATCGTACAGTGATAAAGAGAGGTATGAGATGGAAGAACGGCCGGATGCTCAGAAGCAGATTCTCATCGAAATCGCCAGGAAACTCCCCATCTTCACGCGTGCTCAGTCAGGAGGTATCAGACACCTGTTGTGTGCTTTTCCATGGCAGCTGCAGCAGAATGCTGTGAAGGGCAGTGCTTCCCAGTCAAACATGTGATCTTCTTTATCTCCGTGTGTTTAGCTATCAGGTTCTGCGATCGCTGTCAGGTGATAAAGCCGGACCGCTGTCACCACTGCTCCGTCTGTGAAACGTAAGTCCAGTACCGCACCAACCCTGCTCCTGAAAACAGATCTCTCTACACAAAACACCTGTTTTAATTAAAGTTACAGGATGTGGTTGAGCAACACCACCTGATTTCACCATGTTCCTGTGTTTTTGTAGGTGTGTTTTGAAAATGGATCACCATTGTCCATGGTAAACGGTCACTTGTTCTATTATGAATCAAGCAATCGAAGGTTCTTGAGTTGTTTTAATCTTATCTCACAAGCAGCATAACATAATATTTTTTTGTAAGATTTGTACAGTCTGGAATGCAGGATATGTGACCTCTTTGCATGATGTGCTCTTCAGGGTTAACAACTGTGTGGGATTCTCCAACTATAAGTTCTTTCTGCTGTTCCTGTCTTACTCCATGATCTACTGCGTCTTCATTGCGTCAACAGTGTTTCAGTACTTCCTCAAGTTCTGGGTGGTGAGTTCATCTAGCAGTTTTGACGGTGCTCAGATTGTATGAACTATTTTGACCAGTTTCAATGTTTCTCTGTAATACAGTTTTCTAAGCGCAATGTAAACATTTAAATAACAAATGTAAGGTTATCAAAATCTCATGATACGACTGAGACCATGGTAGGATCAAAGTTTTTACAGCATTGTTTTTGCTATCAATAATAAAAGAGGTCATGTGATGCAAATTTATGTTTTCCTTTTCTTTAGTGTGTTATGTAGTTGTGCATGTATAATATCTGCGGCGTTACAAAGGTCAATGATTTATTCTATCTTAAAGAATCTACAGAATCATCATTTGTAATCGTGGCTTGTGTACTGCATATACACCAGCATGTGTCTCTCACGAGACTCCGTTCCTCTTTTGAGCTTGAACTGATTGTAAAACGAAGGACATTATTTGCTGTCTTTATGTTTATTTTGAAAGCTGAACATTATTGTAAATAATGTACAGTATTTAAAAAAAGAATGTGTTTTTTGAACATTAAAGCATGTCACACTAAATAATGATCTTTAAAATAGCATCATACGACCCCTTTAATATATTTTTCCTACACCTCATATTTGTATCATGTATTAGGATTTACACATTGTACCACAGAAGACTTTTGTGATCTTATATGTGACTTGATTTTTCTTTTATTTCATTCAGTTATTTGTATTTTTGAGTTTGTTTTGAGTGTCCCAGTTGACATACAGGATGTGGAAATTTCAGATAAATGTTCATATTATATATTTTGATTGCGCTTGTGAGCTCATAAAAATGTAGATGTTTTTTTTTTAAAAATGGGCACATAATATAATATTGATAAACTGACTGATATTCTTTTGTATTGACTGCTGGTTATAAGAATTCAAATATTTCATTTCTAAATAATAATTATCCTTTTAAGGGCATGTTTTTGACTACAGCTCCAGTTTGGTGCACTACAATGTATTTTTGAAAAGTAAGAACAGGGGTTGCGCTGCTGTGAAATATAGCCTATACATTTCAAGTTCAAGTTATATACAAATGTATATAGCCTATACATTTTGTTTTTTTTTATCAGGGCGATCTTCCCGATGGCACTGCGAAATTCCACGTGCTCTTCCTGTTGTTTGTGGCGCTCATGTTTTTTGTCAGTCTCATGTTCCTGTTTGGCTATCACTGCTGGTTGGTGGCTAAAAACAGATCCACGCTAGGTAACAACACCTTTCTTTTTATACCGGGCTCTCTTTTACACTTTCATTGGATTTCTTCAAGAAGCAGAAACTTTATACTGCTTGCTACATATTGAGCTTGACCTTTGGTTAGCAGAAGTGATTTAAGTGTCTCCTATTCCCGCTGTGGACCGTTTAACCTCAGTGAATGTTCCTGTTTTTCAGAGGCCTTCTCTGCTCCAGTGTTTCAGAACGGGCCTGACAGGAATGGCTTTAACGTTGGGCTCAGGAGAAACCTCCAGCAGGTGTTTGGAGAGGATAAAAAGCTCTGGTTTATTCCGGTGTTCACGAGGTGAGCTCATGTCAAAACCGCTCACAGTTTGTAAGGATGAGAGAATGTATTAATCTGATCAGCATTTACACTGAAGACATGTGACAAAGCATTTATATTTCAAATGAACGCTGTTGTAAATGCTTTTGTACTTCATTCATCATCAAAAATATAATATTTCACAATGTTACTGTATTTATTGCGGTATTTTAGATTACTGTATTTTTGATCTTGGTGAGCAGAACTTCTTTCTTTAAAAATGGAATTTAAATGTTATCTCCTTATTTTTGGATAGTTTATTAATGGATATATATTTTAATATAACATCGCATTGCACATAAACTTGCATCAACAGCACTATTAACAAAACCTTAATGTACCCTACCAGTCAAAAGTTTTTGAACAGTAAGATTTTTTTTTTTATGTGCAATGCTGTTTTTCTGAACTTTCTATTCGTAAAATAAACCTACATAATAATAATAATAATAATAATAAAATCAGAATATTAGAATAATTTCTGAAGGATTGTGTGACACTAAAGACTGAAACATTGTTGATGAAAAGTCAGCTTTGAAATCACAGAAATAAATTACATTTTAAGAGCTATTTAAAATAGTAAAAATAGTTTACTAAATATCAGTATTTTACTGTATTTTGGTTTGGTGAACAGAACAGAAAAACAATTTTTCCCATGTGCTGTGTGTTTATCTGTCGTAGTCAGGGCGATGGGCATTATTTCCCGCTGAGGACCCTGCGTGAATTTGAGAATCCTTTATTGGCCAACGAGGGGAAATGGATGGAGGACGGTGGATCAGATGAAGAAAGCGCAGGTGAAATTGCATTTAATTTTGAACACATCTACATTTGCATGCTAGTTTAAATATGATTACAACTAGAGCTTAAAGTACTTCAGACATATACTAAATAATGCGCCACTGAATGTCAGTTCTTCTGAAACTTAATAACAGAGACTTGATCTGTTGAGATCTTCTGCTGATCTTCATGCTTTAACTGTCAGAACTCAACAACATGCGCTCACTACACAACCAGTTTCCTCAATCACACAGCCCTTGAGAAACAATTGACTTCAGTGCAGAATACAGTTTATTACACAGCTCTCTGAAATGTTTGATTCTGATTGGCCAGCTGTGGCATTGCGATCTGTTATTCTCCAATAATGGCCGACATCAATAGCAATACTGACAGTGTGTACCAATTCACATACTTATGCGCTATTCTACGCCATTTAAGAATAAGTGGTGCACTTCAAAAATCTGGATGATGCATTTACTTCACTTAATACAATCTTAGCTTTGTATAGTGGAGTGACTATCAGACTTCCTATGATGGATGACGAACTATGTGATATTTAGTGGCACTGCTTTTAGTCTGGAGGTCTGTATCTGTATCTGAGTTGCTAAACAGGGTTAATAATACAGGGTTTTTGGACGTTTGGGTTCAGTAACATTTGAGATTTAGTCATTTGGGTAACACTTCTGTTTGGGCACCAGTTCTCACTATTAACATGCCTTTTCATTGGCTGTTTATTAGTGCTTATCAACATCCCTAATCCTCCAACAACTTCCTTACTAACTCTTAATAAGCAGTAATTATGAGTTTATTAAGGGCAAATCTCAGTTAATAGTCAGTGTCATGTGTTTCCAGTTTATATTGTTTAAAGAAAGCTGCTGTGTTAACTCTCTCCAATCCACTGCTATTTTTAGATGAAAATGGGCCTTCAGTCATTATTAGGACGGAATCATAATCGCTGCAGGGGATGAATATCTGGTGAGTGTGATTCTTAGTGGTGAAGGCAAGCATCACTTTCACTATTAGTGAATTATTATCAGTTACTATCAGCTCACATGTAATTTTTCATTCTTTATAATGATCTGGTCCTTCACAACAGTGACCCTGGCAACACTACTCAGTATAAAAATCTAGATCTATTATTGAATCTATTCCCTGTTATTTGCTCAGAGGGTTCAACACTAACATTGGTTTGTTGTTTATTGTACCAGCGGGATTCTGGTTGACTTTATCATCACGAGAGGTTTAATAACGCACCGGTCCTTGAATGAGATGACTGCATTCCAAACCCTGGATCTTTTCAAAAAGCCTGTTTTTAGAGAGCCAAATCTATTGGGAACAGTGAGGATTTTTTCGTAAGGCTGATTACTTAGAACTCATGCTGAATGTTATCAAGTGTATTGCTCATCTTTTCTGAAAAGGAGAGCCACAGGACAATCGCTGGCATTTCCAGATGCCATAGACCTGTTGGACTGTTTATTATCATGCTTTGATGAGAACAGATGGACATCTCTGAAGAAATCTGACATACCAATATCTTAGTCGGATGTATTTCTAGGATGTTTTTGTTTGTTGTTTTTTTACTTTTACATGTTCAGATCATACTGTTAAGCCTGTTCATGACCATATTTTTTAATACTTGTATATGAAAATCTTGAAAAACTTGTATTTATTTTGTGAGAGTTGTAAAGTTTTTATTCTTTTTGTTGGTATATGCTATCTTTCCTTTAATCTCTAATTAAAAGCAGCACAGTAAACAAATAAATGAATCGAATAATAAAAAATCTGTATAGCAATAATGAGAATTTAAAAAGAATAATCATTGAATATAATTAAGAACTGAAACTTAAAGCAAAACTACAAATTAAAATATCTGGACGCATTACAGTAATAAGCAGTGGGGAAATGTTCTTAATTCTAAAACAGGTTTCTTGTTTATCGTGCACAATATACTTCATTTTATGAATTTCCTCTTTCTTTTGATTTTGGGGTCAAATGTTGGGCATTGGGCATGTTTTCGAGACATTTACCCAGTTCAAACCGAACTCTTCCTCTGTCTCGTGTGTGAGAGCGAGTGTTACCACCATTATTACAAGTTTCCATACCGAGTTAGTAAGACGTGAGTCCTATGCATTTCTCCTGTCTTTGGGTGGTGTTTTTTTGATCTTGTTTTAATTCTGGATGACTTATTCAGACTGGGATTGTTTTCCTGTTTACTTTCTTTCTTTTGCATTGTGATGCAGTATAGAGACATTTTGATACCTCTCTCTCTGTAAATATTTAGGAGACTGCTGAGGTCAGTATTGTTTAGGATTTAATATGAAATATGTTTAATGTATTACTGTTAAACCCATAAACACATGAGGCTGTTTTCAGATTATAAAACTGTCCTGTGAAAACTACTGCCTTGAGTAGATATGGTGTCACAGTATCATATTGTATTGTAAGTGGGTGAGTAATCCTTTTGAATTTAAAGTTAGCCAGTTTGAAGGGCATGTTTGTTTGGCCCTCTTCAGATACTGTAATTGCCTGCATAAATAATTAATATGCCATATCATATGGTTCTCACTTCTGAGGATCCTCATTAGCCAATGTTTCTTGATTTGCACTGCCCCAGATATGAGGGCGACCGTTGCTTCCTTTGACTGTGTAAGCGCTCAAACACTTTCCTTTAACTCCATTTCCACTACATTCACGTTTTACATGTCAATGTTTTTCCAGTATGTATTGTTTGAAAGTTCTGTCTGATGATTAAATGTTAATGGTCTTTCAATACTTTACTTTGGTGATCTTCACTTCTTGAACACTAAGCGTGCCTTTCAAGAAATTGCACATCATGAATGATATTATGTTAAATAAGTGTTAATAATTATTCACTTATTTATCTTTTAGAATGTTTCTGAGTGAAAGGTCACACGTTATTTGTATGCCACGTCTAAAGGATAGGGAGTTGGACTTGTAACCCAAAGGTTGTTGAGTCCCAGGTCCGACAGGGATTGTAGGTGGTGGGAATGAATATCCAGCGCTCTCTCCACCTTCAATACCATGACTGAGGTGAGACCCTTGAGCAAGGCACCGTTCTCCCAACTGCTCCCTGTGTGTGCACTTTGGATGGATGATAAAATGCAGGGCAAAAATTCAAGTCACTTCACTTTTTTTTGTTATATTAGACATGTTGTAGGCTGTATGCTAGCATTGTATATGTTATATCACTTTTTAAGAAAAATGAAAAATGTGTGGTGCATTTTATGGTAATCTTGACTTCCTTTTTTCTTTATTTTCTTTTAAATAATTTAACCAATTCGTATATTTATCTAAGAAATTATTTTAGTTAACCTCCAGATCTATCTATGATTAATGGATTTTTTTTTTTTTCAATTAAATTTAAATTATTTTTTGTTCGTTTTTTTTTAGAAGAGGCTGAAGACTTTTACATTTAATCCTTACAGAATTATTATGTGAAAGAATAGCAAGTGTGAAGTGTCCATTCTTGCGTTATTTTGAAATATTATCCTTGTGCCAACACTTGGCTATCTACTAAGGATCGATCTATCTATCCCACCACCACCCCTTCTCTTGGAAGGACAC
>JAUYWG010000048.1:3188926-3206434 GCA_034779775.1 Enteromius afrohamiltoni
CTGTGTATATTTATTGTGTATACAAGGTCAAAGATGTCTGCATCAAGTAAAGTGTCTACTTTTAAGCCTTTAAGTTTTTTGAGAATAAAAAAAAAGTCAAAGTTTGGTTTAAATCTTCTTACATTGTCATTCAGTGTAATACAATATTGCTTTCTTCAAAGCATTTTAAATGACAACTAAGTAGTGTTTGGGGTGAAAGTAATAAACCTACCTGAGGAATATGTCATGTTATATAAAATATAATCATATTATTATATACATTTATGCACGTGGAACATTGTGTGTGTTTATATATACATAATAAATCTTCTTTACTGTTATACTGAAGAAAAAACAGCGAGTAAATTAACAGCAATTTATTTTGCTTGTATTTTTGGGAGAACTACCTTTCCTAATGCCAGCCAGTCAGATTGAGAAGGTTTTGTGTGCTAAAAGACTAAACCTGTTTGGTGTATCTGTCTAGTTCCTGAACTGTTTAGTGGTGTAGATCTAACCTCCATCACTAACAGATCTTTAAAGATTGAATTTCTGCTCGAAGCTGCTGGGTTTCCCCTGCTGCTTTGAGAATACTCTTCATTTGATATTTACACTAAGCTTTTTCATTTTCAGGAGGCTTTATGCCTTATTATAGTCAAGGAAGTGTTTGCTCTGTTGGCTTTCGACAGTGTTTTAATGTATCTTATTGTCAGAAGGTCTTCATATAAATCCTGTCAATCATATCAGAGCTTGTTATTGCGGGGAATTGTTGCTGTCATGCGGCAGACGGCTTCTTAATGAAACGTCTCAAAAACATCATCAAAGAGTCATTCAGAGGAGGAAGGATAAAAGAAGAGCAACATTTTTCACACACTGTGTGATTTTACTTTTGCCTCATTTTCTTTCCAGAATATTCTGACTTCCATGAAGGAGATGGTGAGGGACAGAACATCTGTGTTTATTGCACACCGGCTGTCCACCATTGTGGATGCAGATGAGATTATAGTACTGAATCAGGTAAGCTCATGTGAAAGCTGTAAATGTGTGTGACAGGTGTTGGAGAAATTCATCTTCCCTTAAGAAAGAGTATCATCTTAAGCACCAGATATAAAGTCTCAAATATAAAGCACAACAAACATCAAACAAATATAAGCACTATAAAGACTCGCCTCGACATGCAGTACTGAAGCTACAGGGTTACTCCCCGGGAAATTCGGAACATTTGAGGAGCAGCCAGTGACTCCTTTTGTTTTCTTTGCTTTTTAAGGATTTCTTTGTTTTAAATATTTTAAAGATTTGGCGAAAATGTTGGTGTTCATACTTGGAAGTACTTATCACACGAACCAACTCAAATCTCCATCAGTGTTAATAATAATAACATCAATTAATTAATAGTGATTATTGAGTGTAATGTCTATTATTATGATGATGAAAGTTTAATAGCACTGTAAAACCCTAAAATACCCTGGTAATCTTTGTGCAACCCTGCAGAAAGTCCTTATTACTGACTTAACAGTGTGCATGTTAATATGATAAGTATAAATATCCGCTGCTTTTAATCATGTGGGGGTTTTTTGTTTTGTTTTTTGGTATGTATGCAGTCCGTAGTGAGAAGAACTCACGTGTATGCTCCTCTGATACGTCTGAAAAGTCAAAATGCATTGATTAATCGGTATATCAGGGCTGTAGAGTTTTACTTGTGTACTGGTTGGATGGTCCACATATGAAGTTGCAGCTGAGACGATGCAGGCGAGAAACAAAAGCTTGAAAATCTCCATTGATTGAGTGGTTTATGTAGCTTGTGTTGTCATGAACGCTGCAAAACAACATTCATGTGCCACTCACGTATTGTGTCTGTCAGCCGATGGGCGACACTGGCTTTGGGTGGTTTGCAAGAATCCGGGTTTGCTTCATATGTTGGGCTGTTTCAGGTTATTATAGAAAGACAATGACATGCATTTACACTGGGATGCAGTTTGTGCTTCTTCTGCTGTCATCACGCACACAGGCAGAACCACAGGCCTTTCTGTGACTCTCCTGGAGCTCAAAGCAGCGCATGGCACTCGTGTTGAAGGCCTAATGTGAGACACGTGAAACAGACCTATAGGGAGACATTAGCATGCTTCCCTTACAGTGTTTGGCCCTGAGTCATCATAGTGTTACCATTGTTGGAGTGTTACATGGAAAGTGTCATCAGTTTAGTTTCAGATGCGTATGGTGCTTATAGATGGGAAAAGCATTCATTTGATTGTCTCTTGTGTTTCTTTGATGGCGCTGATGAAGAAAGCTCTCTCGCTGCTGTCCTTGTGTATTGTTCTGCCCTCGAGATCCAGTCTGTTGGTAAAAGGGAACTTGACTGTATCCTCCAAAGTTGCCCTTGAAATGGATGTGGAGTTTGTCAGCGGCATACTGCATTTTATCTTATGTCCGTGCATTCATTGGAGAAAAGGACCATGCTACTGGACAAGGGCTGTCGCCAGAAAATCTTACGTTATGATCTCAGAAATCTCAACATGTAGCTATTATTCTGTTGACGATCTGTTTTTGAGTTATGTTATATTATGACTTTAATTTATGTATGTTAGAATCAGTGCTCAAATCGCCAATTCAAACTCGCTTTATAACACCAGTGTAGAGAGATTCGTTGATAATCACGTTGTGAGATGGCGAAGAACACTTTTTTTTTATTTGTTTCCCCCACCTCCATTTATATCTTTTTACGTAACGTTCTGACTTATTTGACTATATATATATATATATATATATATATAATGTAGCCGAATAAAGCTTACGATTATGCCAACTGTAACTTAAAATGCAGTTTAAAAGTTGATATTTCATTTCATTTTTTTGTATTAATGATTATTAATATAGCCTAATGTCTAGTGCAGCTGTTGAATCATCTTTTTCATTGAGTAATGAATCATTCACGCATTTTCATTTGCAAATGTAAACACAACACGCTTATTTATCATCACGCACTGGCATAATCATAAAGTATACTACTAGCAATAACTATACACAACATTAATTAGGTATACACCCACTGCGGAAATACGTGTTCATATGAAATAAATCTAAAAAGAGAAGAAGAGTGTTTTAAACATCTCTGATAAACCCAGGTTGCTGGTCATGCAGGATTGTTTTTGCAGTGTGTCTGAATCATTATTTTTTGTCACTGTTGTAGAGATGAGAGGTTCTTTTGCGGCTGAATACGTGATTTTCTCCACAATATTCATTGACTATATAAAATGAATGTTGTTCGTTCTCAATATTAAGTTCCCTCTTGATCATGTAAACAGGGGGGCACGTTAAGTTGTTTGGGTGGGCATTTCCCCCCAGTGCACCCCTTGACCACGGGCCTGTAATGGACTTCTAACAGTCTGTTGGCATAATTTACTGTACTGCACGGTCGTGACTGGTTATGTGTCATCAGATTCCTGAAATGATGTACTTGTTACTGTATTTCTGTCTAAGAAAATCTGTCAGCGTTGTTGAGAAACAAACGGCGATGTATCAGGGCATAAGTGACTTATTACATTTCAAAACAATGTAAAATACTGTTAAATCAAAGATCTGCAAAAATGATAAAAACAATAGATGTATTTTAGTTCCTCTCACTCCACAAAACAATTCTTGAAATTTGACAGCATACAGAACGTTCTTTATTTTACAACATTTATTATAAACACCAAGCCTAAACTAATTTGAAGTGAATCTGAATTATATACGTGTGGGAAATGTGCTGTATAAACTGTATAAAAGTCAGTTTATTAGCTTTTCCTGAAAATTGAATTTTGTATAATTTCTAAAAATGTCTTATTTTGTGGAATTGAAGGTGACATACAGCAATAAAATACTGTGCCGTATATTTCCTGCATATTTCATTTAAATTCTGGAAATCCTGGAAGAGTTTGAAATCTCATTGCTGTTTTCGTTTTATTAATCTCTCTTGCAATGCAGAGATACCAACATGTTTTGCCAGCTGAACCCCTTTGACTTAAAATATTTACATGAAATCCCTCTTAAGATTTAAACTTAAAATTCAATCATTTTTAACACATTTGCATGCTCGTGATTTCTTGATGTTCTTAAATATATTACATGCTTGCACAGTTTTTGACACCACTAATGTATCAAAAATATTTTCTAAAATTTCTAAAATCACACATTTTGAGCACTTTTATATACATTTGGAAAATGAATTTCCTGTCGTGATAAATTCTGTGATAGATTGTAAAATCGTTATTATGTCCAGTTCATGTAGGTAAATGGCAATGATGTGAACCCGATTGGCTGGGGACATTGAGTAGTATGAACCAATTAGAATTGAAAGAGAATTCAGTTATTATTGTTATTATTATTTTTCCAAAAATGAACAGAGAAAGAAAAATGATTAAACTAGATAGAAAAGTTTGCCGAGACAAACTTTAAGTTGGCTTGAGAAAGCTGAACCAGAAAGAATAACAAGTTTAAAAGCTTTAGGTTTTTCAGTTTGAAATAGTTTTAATAGTCAGAGACAGACGGGTAGATAGATGCCAAGGACCTTAGAGTGGTTGCTAGGCCATTCTGAGTGGTTGCTAGGGTATTGCTAGGTGGTTGCTATGGTAATTGGTAGGTTTTGGTAATTGGATTATTTAATCCCAGTGCTTAATGGTGCAGCAGTCCTTACTAAAACAGTGTATATACTGCTAATAAACTGCTTGTGTTTACAGCTTTCGCTAGTCAAAAACACATTCAATGCATATTTAAAATCATGATCACAGCATTTGCATTCAGACGCTCTTTAAAGCACTGTTACTGCAGAAAGACCAGCGCTTGCTTCGGTCGGCGGCGGACACACACAGGTTGATGCATGCTTCAGATGCGAGCGTCTTCATCTGTGTGAGAGCAGAGGGCAGCCTGCGGGGGCTGGACCCTTACATTTCCAGCTCATTAACAGTGGAAATACCTTTTGCCCAGCGCTCGACGACACCTTTGTTTGTCTCCCATGTGTGGAGACCTTTTCAATCTGGATGTGTGTGGGGGGTGGACCACGTGATGCAGCTCCAGCCGGAGAAAACATTGCATCCTCAGATCCCAGAAACACAAGCAGATATCGGCGTGCATCTCAAATGGGTCATAATTACAGTGAACCGAGCTGTCAGGCTGCTAAAAATACTAGCAGGGTTTGAGCCTTGCTTGGCAAAAGTGGCGTGGTAATTGATGCGAGCACCTAGCAAACAGCCGGGAGACTGCTTGACTTGTCATTGTGTGAGCTGATTTCATACTTGGCTTTGTTGCTGGCAGTCTTTTAAGAGGCAGTGCTGCATGTACGCCCACACCGCCGCAGTCTCGGCTCTCTGTAGACCTTTCTCAAACATCACACTGTCTCTCTGTCAGTGCCCCTGCATGGCCCCGAGTCTCTTGTTTTGCCCAGTTCTTCCAATTTGGATGCAGCTGCACAGTTGGTCTGACTGCAGGAGGCTCTATGCTGCTGAATATCAAGGCGTCAGTCACAGAAAGCAGGCTTAAATGCTGAATAACAGCCTCTCCCCGAGGCAGAGCCTGCGTGAATGCTCGGGTGACGACCCTGATGGAAAAATAGATCATTGTTGATAACCTTGCATGCTCTTAACAAATCACGGTAAAAGCGAAATGATTATTCTGGGGTAATTTCGCTGCATCTGTGGCATGCTGCTGATGACCTGACGTAACTCTCTGCTTGTGAAAACATTTTTTCATTTTCATAACATGGCGTAGATTATTTTATTGCATTGCATTCAGTACAGACTGCAAGCTCGAGGCTCAGTGTTTAATTGAGAACAATTAGAATATATCAAATAATTGCTTTTTCCTGAATAAAGTGATGCAACGAGACGTTTAAAATTAGGGCTGCTTGGTTTATTTAAAACAAATATTTTTGGCAAGCGTTTTAAAGGGATAGTTTGCCCAAAAATGAAAATTCTGCCATCAATTATTTACTCTCATGTCTTTCCAAACCCAGAAGACCTTTGTTCATCATCTGAACACAAATGAAGTTATTTTCTCACGGCTGCCAGTTACAGTTTGTGGAACAAAAAAAATAAAACCAGAACCTGGTTTGGCATTAAGGCACTGTGTTCATGGATTGCGATCTGTTCTGTAAAAGTGGCATGCTTTTACTTTGAAACTTGCTTTTATTCCAGTAAATCGAGGGTGAGTTAAGTAATGAGCTGTATGGATGGTAACTGTAATATAATCACTGAAATCGTATTAGTAATTAATCACACTACTAGTACAACAGTATTCTCGTAGCTTTGCTAAATTACTGTTGAACTACTGATGTCACATGGATTATTTTGCCAATGTCTGTGCTACGTTTCTGTGTGTTAACATCATTGCAGTCGCAGCCTATGGATAGGGAGTTGGACTTGTAACCACAAGGTTGTGGGTTTGAGTCCCAGGGCAGGCAGGAATTGTAGGTGAGGGGTAGTGATGCGCGGGTCGGACCCCGTCGTATAAAAAATTGCCACTTTATTTGCGGGGCGGGTCATTAAAAACTAAATTAAATGAAAAATCCATGTGTGTTGCGTGCAATTCCCTATAGCCTATATTAAATATTTGGGAATATCTATTTTCATGTTTTATTAAGTTCTTTGATAAGGCTACGTCACGTGACAAGTCACGAAAGCGTCGAGCGCATAGAGCGAGCGCACATTCAGCTCTGAGTCCAGGCGAGGTAAATTACGGTACAGTAGATGCCTTTCTTTGCACAGCGAACGTAAAAACGAATGAACATGAAACAGTGAAACATTTCCGTGTGTTAAATGAAAAAATGCTGCTATGTATATGTGTATCTTGTTATTAATATGACCTGATTCATGTTCATAATCATGTTTCCAAGCACTTTCAGGCTGAAATAAAGGCTGTTTTTGTTTGAATTACAATGCCTAGTATGTCTATTTAATGTTCGCGGGTGCGGGGCGGGGCGGGTTTATAAAAATAGATACAGTGGTGCGGGGCGGGCCAAATAATTTCATTTAAGCGGGACCCGCTGGTTGGAGAAATACCCGACCCGCGCATCACTAGTGAGGGGGAGTAATCACCAATGGTTTTTTCACCATCAATACCACGACTGAGATGACCCTTGAGCAAGGCAAGAGCTGTAACCTTGTGAAATTAAAGGCGACAACAGCATAGTTACAGTCCAATCAACACACATTCAACAATTCAAACAAAGATATTTTGCTGAGCCAGCTAATCAAGGTCTTCAGGATGCAGTGAGGTATATTATTTCCAGGGTTTTTCAGGGTTGGAGCTAAACTAAGAAGAGGATCAGCATTCCCCACCCCAAGAGTTAAACAGAGAAGCTACAGCAGGTGCTTTTGACACCAAATTAAGTTTTAAGGCAAAATAAAAATCATCCTGTACTGAACTGACATTTACTTCTGACTTTATTAGAACTGCATGCAAGTTTTCTTTACAAAAAGCATGTCATCTTTGTCAAAAGTTGGTCTCATCCATCACGTGATAAGCTGCGCTAAACAACCATTGACTGTTCTTGGTACAAATTATATGTTCGCACATGATTAAATGACAAAATCTTCATTCGTGGGTGAAGTCTTGACTGTCTGAGAGCTCTATATGTCAGAAGCGCTCTGTGGATGATGATGGTGTTTGGTCACTAACGCCCTGATCTCTGTCATGTGACGCAGGGGAAGGTGGCGGAGCGAGGCAGTCATCAGGCTCTGTTGAGCACGCCGGGCAGTCTGTACGCTGACCTCTGGAACACACAGAACATCAGAAACACGAACGGCGTGGGCCGCAGCGAGCCTGTAGACCAGCGCCTGGCACAGAGGGAAGAGGAGCGCAAGAAGCTGCAGGAGGAGATCCTCAACAGCGTGAAGGGCTGCGGGAACTGCTCCTGCTGAGACCCGACATGTGAATCTTCATGACCTCAAGGGCCAATCTCATGCCTTCATTTTCACACGCTATCCAGGTGATGTGAACCTGTTTTAATAGATTTGTCGGAGTTACCTGGAATTCTTGTTAGCTGTTTTTATTATGCATATGTACATATTACTAATGCAATATTTTTGAGAAGCGCATTGTATAGAGTGCACATATCATGTTGTCTGTTGAATTATGTCAGATATGTCTGGACCATTTTGGAGATTTCTCTGTGAACTCTGGCACCTTTGATGTGTCATCAACATTAATTTATACCAAATCTGAATGAGATGTCATTAAAAGCACATTTAACAACTTGTATGAAATAAAACTTCCTTGGTTGAGTGTTTGAGAGCATGTGTTTCTTTCTGATTATCGTGTTTGGTTTAAAATCAATGAAGCTTTTATTGTGATGTTCAGGGCATCTTCCAGGTCAAAGCGTGTCCGTGAAGCCATTCAAAAGCTGTCAGTCATTGTTTGAGGAGATGTTAATTTGCAGCGTGAATGTATAGAGGTGTATCTGAAAGATGTTGTAATGTGTGTGTGTGTGTGTGTGTGTGTGGTTCATCAGTGAGTGTGAGATGAATGAGGAGAGAAGAAATGGGTCAATGACGCAACTCATGCTTTTTTCTGGAAAATACACTAAAATGCATTTCATAAATAAAACTTGAAAGCATCACTGGTATATCTACCTTTTTATATAAAAAAGTGTCTTTGCTGTATTTATATATTTGACTTCACATTTTTATTATTTTAATATTTTTTGTAAAGAAGTGTCAAGGTGATGTTGATTGTAATGAAGAAAAATGACTTATTAAAATACAGAACGTCTTGGGGAGGAAATAGTTTGTGATAAACATAAGATTTCTTTTAAGAATAAGAAGAGATGCAGTTTTGTTTTAAAGAATAAATGGGACAAATGGTTTTATCTTTGTGTGTGTTCTTGAGTATGGGATTGACATGATGTGTACAGTTCTCATAATACTGACATTTTAGGGGCTGTCACACCGTGTAATACACTATAGGAGGTATGATTTTTATATTCATTATTTTAAGGTTATGAAATGGACATAATAGGTGATTAAATTATTATTATTTTATTCTGGACACTGTCCCAGTTTGCCAGCAGTTTATTGATTTGATGCATTATTGGTAAACTGGGACAATTTTCTGTTAATATACCTTCTAATATATCTATATATTTACTATGTAAGGGTAGTTATCACAGAAATAAGCCCAGACAGTGTGATCAGGTCTTGAATCACTCTGAAGGGGCTTATTTCGCGATACCTACCGGCTGCCTCTGCATTATCCCGCTTATTATACTGCTACTTGCCACATATGGAAAAAAACTGGACATGAATATGAATTTGAAACATTTTATTGGCATATTTGTTTTAAATTAATATTTTCATCCTTCCGCGAAACGATATAGTACCACGCGACTAACATTCAAACGTTAGTAAGACAATTTATAACATCTACATATGAATATATATAATAAGGGATGTATTTTAGTTATTTACAAGTATTAAATTGCACCATCTGTTGTCCAGTGTTTGTCACAAGATGGCGCCAAACGGTCATCTCTGTTGGCGCGGAGGGATTTTAAACATGTAAGTAGTACCGGCTCTGCGTTATTACTTTGGAGCTGTTATTATTTGAAAAGAAGGAACCTGCAAATGTCTCAACTGACCAATCAGAATCAAGCATTCCAGAGAGCTGTGGAATAAAGTGACCAAAAGCAAAAAAAAACAAAACATACCAGTGCAGCAACTGATGTTTAATCTCTTTCCTGCAGGAAATCAAATTATTTTAGTAAAACCCAAAAAAGTTCAAATAAATATATATAAAAGAATTCAGTTGGCCATTAATGAAAAAAATTGTCGGGACTTTATATTTGAAAATAATGATGTGTACATGCAAGTGTATAAAAAAAGTTTCATTTTGTTACACTAACTGAATTTTAATTTGTACATTTCTGATTTTAGTTTTCTTGACGTCTTTGTTCGACTCACAATAAAAACAATTGCAAATGATTGTGTTGTAAGCTGGAGTTTCTTTGTGACAGTTTATTAGTCCTGATGAATCTCTGTCATCTCTGTTAGTGATGGATTGTGCTAATATGGGCTGTGATTGGGAGATGCGATGCTGAATAATATTACAGCAGATGTTGTGCGTTTAATCAAAGTGACCTGCTGGAATCCATATGTTTACCGAGCAAAGATGCGCACCATGAACGAGAGAGAAAAACCTGCTCTTCATATAGAGAAAGCTTTATGACATGATAAACATCAGATAGAAATAGCATTCTTAAGTGCATGCAAATATTGGCAAGGGTTCTTGGAAATGATAATGCACAATATATTGTAATTACATTCCGTGTTATGCAGTCATCTGATTTGAGTTAATTATGTAAGCTGCTTTCATGTAGCTCTCTCATGAGCTGAACTCTGGTGCATTCACTTGTTTTTGTCGAATGGAACCTGCAGGTTTTTCATTGTGGCGTCTCCGGGCTTATAAAAGCCGGACGTGGCCCCCCTCTCAGCTTTTGTTGAGCCGCACAAATAGCACGTCCTGCTTTACGTCTGTTCAAGCTGTTCTCGTGAATGTCCTCAGCTCTGTTCACAGAAACCCAACCTACAGCACAAGACAAATCACATGCACGTTCAGATTGAGATCATATATCCTTGGTAAATTTCTGCATTAGCGGCTGAGATTTTCTGACGTTCTGGGAGCGCCTGAGAGCGTTCTTTGAGTTCCACTTAGACGTCTTAGCCCGGGCGAGCTTTTATGCTGTTTGAAAGGAAATAAGAGGCTCTCAGCATCTACAAGTGCCTTAACTAGAGCGGCCTTCCTCAAATCCTGCTGCACTCAGCTGGGGTTTGCCGGACGTGGCCAAGGCTGAAACTAATGTGCTTCAGCACCTCAGTCCTTTTTGACGTTTCTTTAAAAACAAGAAAAATGCCCTGCTCTCGGATTCCCATCGTTCGGGGCTTTGCAGAAATCTGCTGTAGAGGATATTGTTGCTTATTACAATCAGCGATCCAGCTGTGTTTTATATATGCATGACATGTCCTGATACTTTTACAGAGTAGCCGTGCAATAGCAGCAGTGTTGTTGAAATGGTTTTCAATTACAGCAAACGTAAAGCATTGAGCAGTACTCAAAGCAACATGAATTCAAAATCGCTTTTCTGCTTATTATTGAGAACACTCATTTTATTTATTGATTTTTTTGAAATATAAAGAGAAAGAACAGAAAAACTTGGTTTTCAAACAGAAAGCAACTGTGTGTTTTTGCTTGCTGATAGAGTACTTCAAAAAAAAGATTCAAACTTTCCCTATGATGTTTTATTTATTTCGTCTTTCTTAGCACTTTTATTATGTATATGCTGTGCTCGGTGAAACAGTAAAACATGAAAATGAAATGAAATAATGAAAAATATGAATTTATTTCAGTTAGTTGAAAGCAAACCGAATGGCGTCATTCACTCACTGACCAGAGATTACACATGATCTTATATACATTACAACTTAATATCCTTTCTCTTTCATCATTAGACTCTGTTTAGTGTATTTCACCTCCCCCAATCTCAACTCTGAGCTTACATTGCATGCGTTTTCCAGCATTCGTTTGTCTTTGTATCTCGTTTGCTGATGGTAATTCTCTAGTAAATTAAAGTGTAATAAAAATTGACATTTCTAAATGGGTTGGGTCGACTCTTACTCGTTTGCAGCTGTGTTCAGTACAGACTGTGATGAAGAGTAAGGTTTGCCAGCGAATCACACGGCAAGCTGAAGCCGTTTAACTCGTTTAGAAGCATTTCTTAGTTGTGCCGGTTTGTGACGGAAGGCCAAATGAACCTTGCCATCCACAGATGTCCGTGTGTGTGCGTGTGCGCGCGCACTGCTTCCAGAGATCAGAGTTTAATGAGGACTATATTTCAGTGTTTACCAGGATAATGTCTCCAGTACGTAGGCTGGGAATCACACAATGGAAAAGGAGACACTCACACTAACCTCCGCTTCCAGCTCCACAGATGCACTGCTTTGCTCAACTCTGCAGATTGTATTTCACTGCTTTGCTTTTGAACATATACAGTCCATTGTTCACCAGTTGTAGATGACTAAAATATAGGATAGTGTGTGCCTGTGTGTATGGGTTATTACTTATATTGATATTTTTTCAATGTTTCACAGTATTACAGTTTTTTTTTTAAGTACTTTTTATTCAATAAATGCAGCTTTGATGAGTGCAGAAGACATCTTTCAAAATAATTGTATAATTATAATAATAATAGTAATAATAATAATAATGGAGTCATACAAATATGCAGAGTTTGGTAGTAACTGATTACACAATGTGATCGTATTTGTTCTATATACATATACACATATATACATATATTTTTTTATTTGATTATATTACATAAAAGCAGTTGTTTTTTTTAAACCTGGAGTAATGCAATGTTTATTGCACTTAATGTTGTTAATAACAATGAATGGGATATTTTTATATCCGTGTGTGTGACATGTTTGGAAAACAATTTAGGTCAAAAGTTATTGAAATGTAATCAAAAAAGTCAGAATTATATAACCTAAAATGTGTCCCTGAAGCACAGCAGCAGTCATCAGCACAGATATATTTATAACATTAGACAACAATATGGGTCAAAATTATACCTTTTTCCTTAATATATATATATGTGTGTGTGTGTGTGTGTGTGTGTGTGTGTACTGATTGGTAATAAAAACTGACTGGACAATTTTTTTCGTACATCCTTTACATTCCAAATTTTTCAATAGTTGAATCTCGATCAAATACTGGACTATTCTAATAAACCACAAATTGGTTTTAATGGCCCCATATACGATTGAATGTTGATAATTAAACAATGGCATCCTTATTTATTCAACTTTCATATGGTTTATAAACCTGTTTCCAAAAATGACTGTTTTTGTGGTCCATGGTCACGAATGTGTAATGCAGTTATGTTACTAACTACGTTTTATGTCTTGCAATTTGGAATCAGTAACGAATACAAATATGCCCATACATATCGATGATGCGCAATTGTCCTATTTTAGAAATATGAAGCAGTAAAATCACAGTTGCAACACTTTTTACATTTCCTTCAGTTTCTCAGCGATCGTTTGTTTTAGAAAGACCATTTTTTTTGTATAATAAACCCATAAATGTCACCCACCTGCCCATACTGCAGCAACATGTGTACATATGATAATATGGAAGTAATTTGTACTTAAATGGACCCTGAAAAATGTTGCAACTGTCCCCATAAACAATCATTTAGATGTAATAAAATTCATAATTACCTTGGATGGTTGCTTTGCTTCCAGTGCGTTCATTGTCAGTTTTCTCTTTACCTTTGTTGCCTCTCTCTTTACTTTTGCTTACTCCCTCTCCAAAGCCTCCTTTTCAGGGGTGTCTGTCAGGATGGTCGATTTGCATTTTTTCCAACCGTTTGCTTTTGTTAACTTCCGTGGCTATTGAAATATGTTCTTTATCAAACCACTAAATTGAATTTAAATATCTAATTGTCATTAATGTTGCCATAAGGGACATTTGTGAAACCATATGTGTTGCGTTGCAACTGTCCCTTCCCCGGCAGCCATCTTAAAACTAACACTTTAGCTTTAACACATGGTCCCAAGGTCTGTTAAGAGCTAAGAAACGGCATATTCAAACTATATAACAATAAAGATCGATACTTGAACAGTTTTGACAGTATGAAAAAAAATTCTGGTCATAAAAAAAAAATAAAAATTACTTTTTTACCTCAAATGTCAATTCTCGCAGAAGGAATGATGGCATGTGGCTGTTAACTTCCAGAAAGAAGGAAAGGCCTTCTGAGCATGTGTAGTGGGAGTTTCATGGCTCTAGCTCATTTCACTGCCACACGTTGCAACTGTCCCCTCTCTCCCCTAAATGCTGTGCATGTGGATACGTTTGGTTTTGATGGAAGGCAAGCGGAAACTTTTTGGCCTTTTCACCTGTAGCACCTCCCCCTCACGCACACGTCACCGAGGGCGCGCGCACTCACGCTCTCTCGCTCTCTCTCTCCATCTCACGAGCCAAGCGCGCAACGAGACTGCGCCCATCACAGCGCGGAACAATGGCAGCATCCAGCTCCTGACTCACAGATGGAGACGTGCTGGAGCTGAGGAGAGCGCTTCAGCGGAGATATTAACACACGCTCCTGCTGTCATCAGGGATGGAGCGATAGAGGAGCGCGGTTCTCCATCACTGCCGGGAGGCGCGTCCACCTGCTCTCTGACGGAGGCCCGGGATGCGCGAGAAAACATGCACAAGTGCCTCTGATCACGGAAATTATTTACACATACGAGCTCTTTCGTGGCGTTAAAAGCTCTCTGCGGTTAAAGAAATAAACACTGATCTGGCAGCGTAAGGAACGGGTAAGTCATCTGGCGTGCCGTTCTGCATGGGATACGGATGAAAACGCATCACTTTATCAATATGCATGCATTGCATGCCTCTTCCAGCACAGTGCGCGCTGGTATTATGAGATATGACGAGAGGAGGTAGCGTGTGTAGTAATGTTACTTTTGGTCTCGTGAAACCCTGCTCACTTCTGACACTGTCTCAAACCAATCGAGTGAGCCGCCTATGTAGACAGCGTAGTCTCATTGGAACATCATGATCTCAAGAGCTGCTCGTATAGATGCTTTTGGTCACCATGGTATCAAAAAAAAAACAACAACTACTGAGCAGCCTGGTTTCCTACCTAGAGGGCATTTTTGGTAGCCCTAGTGTAAAACCACAAGTGTTGGAAAGTACCTAGACAGGGTTTTTGAGAGGCATCACATGGACTCTTAAGTGGGATGCTTGTTTAGACATCGTATTTGGGTATCATAGCTAAAAACTATAGTTAGCTGCCCAAAGATGCTGTATAGTTAAGTGCTATTGCAGGTTCTTTAGGTTTCACCCAGGAAGAGGGTCAGTGGATTTGAGGAGGCTATAGAACATGTCAAAGACACTTGATGCAGGAAGCTCTTTAGGAATTATACAGAGGGCCTAAAATCTGGTGTGTGCGCAGATCTGATCATCTGTGATGACTGTTTGTTTGTAGTCTTATAAAAGAACTGAATCACATTCCGATTGAATCCGTTGACAGTTTTGAGCACTCTGTCAGCCCAATCTGTGCCGCTCACTCACTGAGTCACAAGTCTATCAATGGGCTAGTGTTTTTCTTTCCTTCTTTTTTCCAGCATTTAGTCATAACGTCTGCTGGTTTTCTTCTCTATGGTCTTCACAACAATGCCCTCAGAGATAATGGCTATGAGGATTAATGTTTTTTGAGGGGACCAGATGGCATCATGAAGTATTTGAACCTGGAGCCAAAGCGAGATTCATTATTTGCACGAGAAAGATATTTGTTAAAGTGAAATAATAGAAGGTCTCAGCTCTAATGGATCCATTTTTTCTTTTTCTCCACATGCTGTATTTGTTCTCTATCATTTTTTTAATTCCATGACATCCATTTCTGGCTTCTGAATTTATCCTTCGCTGTGCAGCATTCTTTTAAAATTCACTCATTATTTCCATTGTTTGTTTGTTTTTCATGCATCTCTTTATGAAATGGCTTGCTTGCATTGATTTGCGTTGAACTCCAAGCGTTGTCGCTGTTGTTGTGAGCGTATTGTTTTTGTGTGTTTAATTGAAAGACCTCGGCCTAAGGGATTTCTGAAAGCTACTTTACAGCTAAGCTACTGTGGCAGGAAAAATCCCTTGTTAGCCACATTACAACAACAGTTTTGTTAAGTGATTATGTAGCTACCTACCTAGATGAGCCACGGAAACCAAGTATGTGTTAATTAGTGAGATCAAAGCTAATGAATCCGTTGTAAATTGGTCATTTGGAGATTAGCAACAATAAATCGAATATATGTTCCTAAGACTACCAACTGGCTCATTCACTATCGCAATTTATGTTTCAAAGGAAATTTGCCATAAATTTAAATGCACCATTATTGATCAGGTCAAGTCCAGTTATCATTATTTGTATAGTGTTTTTGACAGTGCAAACCGTGTCAAAGCAGATTTACAGTATTAAACTAGTATGATAGCGTGTTGAAATAGTGCATTTATCTGATCTGTTATCTATTGATCTGCTATCAACTCATCCACTGGTCTTTAGAAAAACCCAAACAGTCCCACCGATCACCATCATTTGCATCGTCCACACTACATTTATGACGTGTCATGTCCTACCAGTGGGTCATGACGTGTTTCGTTTTCAACAGCTGTGATTTTCTGCGTTTGAGTCATATATTGCAGCATGTCTTTCTGTCGGACCGTGGATAAGCTCAGTGAGGCAGTCTGCTGCGCTGTAATTAAACAGCGAGGTGAGGTCCATGGGAGATAGTTCTGCTTCTTGATTGCTTTTCATGGCCGGAGGGGGAGAGAGCTGAGGATTCTCCTGAAGGACTGAGCCGCATTGTCCTTTCATGCTTTAAGAGACTTCCTGAGATCTCCAGCTCTCTAAAGTTCATGAGCCAGGCTTTCAGCTCTCCTGTGAATGAAATCGCACAGAAATTACCATTAGTTGATGTTTTTCCTGTTAAAAACATATTCGCATTGATTGGATATCATCCTCTAATTGACAGAACTGAGATGTTAGGCATTTTTCTTAAATAGTTTTTGGTGTTAGCCGTGCTTTTGTCGTGGTGCTGCTGTGTAAGCAAACGCTTCAGTAGAGTTGTGTAATTGGACAGGATTTTGGGTCATCGCGGTCTGAAAACATAGTGAACCGTCTAAACTTCATGTTTGGGCATTTGTGGATTTAAAATCTAGCGAGCTGCCAAACTAGATCGCATTAAAAGCACTTAAGTATCAAGATCCGATCATGTGCCTTCCTAGACATTTTAGTTTGAAATACCATGGGAGCTGCTTACTAGCTTCAGGCGATATGGGCTTAAATATATATCATGATATTTCTGGAATTTATTGGGATATTTTTTTATCAATAACAAGAATTCAGGGTATTCTGGTTCTTGTGTACCCAAAATAGGGCCCTGTTAGCATTAATGAGTACACATGTAATATAATGACAGTTTAATTAATCATGGAAGCTGGAGGGCATCACAGAAGTAATAGAACTGATGACCTCTCAGGAAATCCTTAATATGGCCAAGGTATCCAGTTATCGCTGAATAGATAGAGACATTTTAACTAATGAAACATAAGAATTCACAAAATATATCTGGGTTCATCTGTGTTCAAGCATTTTGGGTATTTTTTAATAGGGAAAGTATATTTATAACACAATGCTATTCAACATAGCCTTTATCACTGTATACTGTATAATACTAGCATTTTGCATATGAAACCACTTATTGAAGTTATTTCAAACACTTGGCTATGTTATCATTGACTGTTAATTTGCAAAAAAAAACATGTCAGTAAATTATATCTTTGTTGGATTTCAAACAGGTTTGTAAACTGTACTACAGTTTAATTCTTACCGCTGGGAGAATTTTTGCCGCTAAACAATAAGATATTGGTTCAGAAATAGTTCATTTAGGAGCTTTTCACTGAAAGGTTCTTTTGGGACCTTGAAATGTTTCTTCTATGGCATCA
>JAUYWG010000048.1:3222839-3234882 GCA_034779775.1 Enteromius afrohamiltoni
TAGGTGTAGAGATCTGGTCAAAACTAAAATTTTGGAATAAAATGTTGTTCCGGGGTCAACAAAATATGTTGACCCAGCAACACGCCTAACTCAGCAAAATCAGGACGTGCTTAAGGGCACGGCGACTTCCCCCTCAGGATCTATTCCTCTCCTTCCTCTGCCATCTTTCCAAAAAGTGTTCACCCAAGCATGTCACGCGTCCGGCTGCATTGACCGTGTATGGTGGTGTCGTCATATACTGATCTAGGATCAGTGATCCGTAGCATTTGTATTTCCAATTTGTGCTTAAGCATCAGAAATGCTTGGGAAATGTAACGTTAGCTTGTGTGGACGCTACTGCGCTACTTGATCAATAAAATAGCTTCGCTACTGAAAAGCTATTTGATTCGGGAAACAGCGACGCTACCAACACGCTACTGACAAATGTAGTTAAACTAGTGACGCTAATGCCCATCACTGTTATTAACAAACAGTCACGTGACCAAAACAAACAAACAAACGGCTTATCTGTATTGCACTTATATTTGAGTAGAATCTCTCAGTGGAGACCAGTGTTTCGAACTCATCAGCAGTTTTTCCAACCTGATCTCACAGAATTACGTGTAATAACCACAGACTCTTAACATATTATTCCGTGTTAGTGTCACGTACTCATCGAAAATTCGGTGATGGGCTCACGTAAAAGATTACAGTGCAAGTCAGTGACATGTCCATGGATATCTAGATTCAAATATTGGGTAAAGATATTGCGATTATTGCATGTGTATTGGGGTGTGATTTTTCACTGTAAGCGGTCACAACAGTTTTATTTATATTCATTTATTTATACATTTATGAGCACATAATCCAACACCTGCCCCTAAACCTACCATCCGTTAATAAAACACAAACTAATCTGGCAGATACAGCTACCGACATTATTTATTAAAAAGGATTAATATTCCAATTCTACCGAGGCAAAAGGATTAATCAGCAACTTTCCATCCACCGTGACTCATCTGTGCTGCTGCTGCTTTGCGCAACATTTAAAAAATGCAGCCAGGAGAATCCTTCGTCAGTCTTAGTTGTAAAATTCTATTGGCTCTTGAGTGTCTCTACAGGACGAGAGTGTCTTTTTGAATTAGATGTGAGCACGTTAACGGAGCAGGATAATTTCAGTGATTAAAAACTTGTATTTTACTCTCCTCTTCGTAAAAAGTCATCGTATCGCTTTAGAAGGACTTAAAATGCAACACGACTTGGTTGTAAACCTTTTTTTTTGGCTTATGGTCAGTTTTTGCAATAAATACCTGTGACTGAGCTTATATTGTCTGTGTGTTGTATTTTGTTCACAAGTGGGTAGGTTTAGGGTAAAGGTGGGGCTAGGTGATACAATGAAAGTGTTAATTTTATGTCAAATGAATCCGGTTATCTGTGCGTGGATCACGGCTGATGCCTGTCACTGAATTACATTGTAATCTTTTCCGTGAGCCCAATTTTTGATGATTATGTGACACTAACACAGAATTATGCGTTAAGGGTCAATTTTTGTGAGATCAGGTTGAGGTTTTTCTGAAATGTAGAGCCAGCGTGCATGGTTACCAGATTGGGAAGATTAAATAAACTATTTGATTTAAAAGCAAAGCTCTGCTTGGGGGATTTAAACTCTTAAGAACTGGCAACCACAAACATGAAAGCTTTTGGAGGCTTGTTACAAATGCAAGATAATACAAATGTCACATTAGAATGAAATGTTTTCAGAATAAATAACCAGCCAGCAAATATTGCTGATGATTATGCTTAATAAATAGAGAAGCAGAAATCGTGATCAGGATTGCAATCCAATTTATAATACAAGCCTAAAATATGCATACATCTCTATTAAGACATGGACTTTACCTACTCTTATAAGACAAGTTCACCCAAACCCAAATGACAGTTCTGTACCCTTATATTGTATATAAATATATCTGTCCTTCTTTCTTTCTTCTCTTCTAAAATCAAATGATAGATTTGATTTGAGGCTGAACAATATCTACTCAATTGCAAGAATGCTAAGAAAACCTTTAATTGATCATTGACAGTTATATTAGACTTGTCTTTTCCCTCTGAGTTCACCCAAAAGTTAGAAATGCCTTGTCATTTACTTAATGTAAAGTTGATCCGAACATCTGTGATATGAGTTTCTTCTATTAGCCGGTAACCAAACAGTTTCTGCTCACTAGTGAATTCCATTGCATTTTTATTTTTTCTGCTGAAGTCAGTGGTGAGCAGCATTTTCTGAGTGAATGATCTGTTATAGCAGGCAGCAGAGCTTTAGTTTCTGCTCCAGGAGCACAATCAGCAATGCCTCTCTCGGTCTCTCTGTTTCTCTCCTCCCACAGCACATATGCGTCTGCCCAAACTCATCACAGCTGATTAGTGTCTAGAAAAGTATCGCTACAATGCCGAGATGGATATTTTGTTTTCATGCTGGAAAACTGGAAAACATTAGTAAACATTCAAGACTGTAGTATGCAGAATGTTCCACATTTATTGCATTAAAACACAATAGGAAGGGTTAATGCAATAGCATCTTAGCCGCATGTTGCTAAGCTAATGACATAACTGTCTAATTAGCTTAAAAAATATGTCGGTCTGTAAATAGATGATTACGCGTGAACTATTATCAGTCCCTATGTGCATATCTGTTAAAATGTGATTTATTCCTGAGATCAAAGCTGAATTTTCCCCAGTCTTCAGCGTCCCATGATCCTACAGAAATCATACTAATATGCTGCTCAAGAAACATTTCTGGTTATTATCAGTTGAAACAGTGTTGCTGCTTAATATTGAAAAATCTTAATGATGCAGAATGTTTGACCAGTGGTGAATATCTATAAAAACATCTAAAAAAGACTAGTTGCAGTGCATTCTGGGATTGTCTTTTCTGTGAAGGCTACTTGTGGCCAAATATAATCTGTAAAGGGAGAATAATGTTGCTGTGTACCTTGATGTGGGCAGTGCACCAACAATTCCTTAAAATCTTCTGTTCTGAGACGATCTGCGTAAGCTGTATTCTCCTGAATGTAGCAGTGATTGAAAAATACACAACATCATGAATGATCCAATGGTCTGCTGCATTTTCTTTAAAAGCATTCTCAATGTTTATCAGCTGCCTGTCACAATTCTGCTGGCTGAATATTTACCACAGTAATGCATATATAAGAAAATGTGAAAGTATATTACATTTTCTGCTCTGGCTGTTCAAGCTGACTTTTGTAAGCAATAGACTTGTACAAATAAGTCAGCTGATTTGTTTAGACTGTATAGACTGGAAATAATGGCTTCCAAACAAAAATCATTGTTTGTCATTGTTTTCATGTCTTTCAAAAGACTTTCTTTCTTCTGCGGATCACAAAAGAAGATGTTTTGGCATTACTTTACATTAAATGTAAGCAATGAGCAATACATTTCTTTTCTCTTTTTTTGGTTTACTTTTGTTAAGAAAAATGCAATTATTCAGTGTTAGTTAATGATAACTCTTGCTGACATTAACAATGTTAAAAAGTGTTAGAATAATTAGTTTGAATGTTTCTATTGTTACTATGGTAACACTTTACAGTAAGGTGTCATTAGTAAATGAATTAACCAACATGGTCAGACAACGAACAATGCATTTATTGCACTATTTATTAAACTTTGTTAATCTTAGTTCATGTTAGTTCACAGTGTATTATTAACTAATGTTAACAAACGCAACTTGTGATTTTAATAATTCATTACTAAGTGATGAAATTAACATCAGAAGTATTGTTCATTCTTAGTTCATGTTTACTAATGTTGTTAACCAATGTTAGGTCAAGAATGAACCTTATTGTAAAGTGTTTTTATTTATAATATGCTAAAGGTCCATGGGGCCAGGTTCATTGAATGTGGTTTTGGACCCCATTGATTTTCACTGCATGGACAAAAATGCTGAGACTTGCCTTAATATCTTGCGTCATACAGCTTTGAAATGACATCATGACAAAATGGGCGTATTGTCCACATAGACATAGACCAACTGCATTTCCATGAATATCTTGTCACGGTGGGTACATTCAAAATTGCATTATAAACACAGTCTGTTTGCACGAGCACTGAACTGAGCGAGAACTTTGCGAGTATTGACTTGGAACTGAAGTAATAGCACTTAGGGCTAAAAAATGTGCAGTAAATTAGCGCTTTAAGATGCGTCCAACCAGCCGTGCATGAATCCAGATCCTGGTTTTAACGTTGATTTCTGCGTGTAGATGTGGCTAATGATGCTGTGTGTGGAGCACAGAAGGAGAAGAGAAGGCTTGGATCAATCCCCCTTCATTCACACATCTCTCCGCTTCACACGCACATATTCACATGCTCGCTTTATCTCTTTATTCTTCACGCACATGTACAGACTCGGTGGATTAAATTACAGTAGATTCACAGTACGCTGAATATACTGCCGTTAAACCACCTGTTTTGCATTTGGACCGATAAGAAACTATTGTTCGCCAGCTCGCTTTCATGTTCAGAGGCTGGATATTTAACAATGCAACATTTTAGATGAAGTTGCCATATTAAAGCTTGTGAAATTGGGTGTTTTTCAGCGCAGTGCAGTATCGTTGTAAACCATCTGAACTGATCTGTTGTGCTGCAGTGGTTGAGAAGCCCAAAAAAGCTCTCATTGATAGAATTGATTTTTATTGGATGAGCTTCCTGCACTGAAAGCCTGTAACTTTGTAGGCAAATCGCTCCGAGTTTTGCCTGGTCATGTTTAGTATAATCTTGGATATTTCTTCTGCAAATTCTAAGGAGATACTACTGTAAGACAGACAAGAGTATAGGACTTTGACTTTGCACTGAGATTTTTTTAGAAACAAAGTTTTGAATCCCATATTTTGTGCTTAATATGTTGCCATTCGTACATTTTCCTTTTTATGTGAATTGTTCTACACACCTGCACATGTCTTGAAGCAGCTAGTCATCATTTAATGCGAGAGCTACACTAATCTGAATGATTGTGTTCAAAAGTCTTGTGCTAATCATGAGAAGTTTCGTTTATTCACGGTTGTGTTCATCTCTATGTAGGTAGCTGACATATCATGTGTCCCATGATGTGACAGCAAAACTGTAAAAAAAAAAATCATAACATTGATCATAAGTCTGTTTTACATTTTTGCTATGTCACACCATAGGACAATTTTTAATTGTCAACTACCATATCCAGGTGTTACTGCTAAAATGTAAAAAGGCTTTAAAGATCAGTTTTTATTTATTTATTTTGGAGTAAACAGTTAAAAGTAACAGGCTATATGCTGTTTGCCCCTCTTATTGAAACAATATTTTGATAAAGGATTTGGGGGAAAATAAATAAATAAAATAAAAAAGTACAGCCATTGCTATGATTGGCTTTTCATATTAAAATAATAGATGGGCACTTTTATGATGTAGTCTTAAAACAATAGTCAGATGAAATGCTTAAAGATAAACACTTGTGTCAGAAACATTACTGTCAGATCCAGTATAGTTGGCATTGCATTACATATATATTTCATTCTCCTCCATTGAGCTGTCTCAGAATCGGCAGTAAACTGTTTTGAATAGTGGAGAGTGTCTCACTGGCATGATCTGGACCTTTATACATAAAAATTGAAGTAAATCTACTCTTCTAATCTTCCTAAAGTAATCACAAGGAAGGCAATGCAAAGGCTGTGTATTTCCACAGTTTGGCGCTGAACAGAGTCTTGTAGTCCTCGAAGGGTTTCTGTGGTTTTGTTGGCAACTCTCTCATATTTACTCTCCTTCTACTGTGTTTTACAAATCGTAGGCGAGGCTAATGAGGCAATGATGAAATAGGTGCTGCAGTGATGTCATTTAGAAATCACTCTGTTCTGTGTACTTCCCCTTTAAATCTTCACAAGCTCTGCTGACCCCGCCCCTTTTTCAAAGGCACTCTCGGAGGCTCTTTTTTTAGCCGTATTAATAGCAAAACTTGCTAACTAGCACATAATTAAATTTATTAAAAGACATTATAATCACTGCTTCTGTAGGTGAGGCTGGATCATTAATGATTCGTGCGAACATAAACGCACTTCGGTTGATCAAGGGTGCGTTTCCCTTCAGAACCAAACGTAACGTTAATTCTCCGCGTCTTCAGTCTCTCAGATGTTGGGATTAAATCAATACTGCTCTGTTCATTAATACATTCAACAACAAAACACCTCAATCTCTCATGAGTCTTGCTTTGTCTCTGCGTCTCGGTCTGATGACGGTTCACTCAGGGTGGGTCTGAGGTAAGACACCAGTTCAGTCTGTGTGACACGCTGCTGTCAATCAACGACTGAGGGAGAGGCCTCTGTCGGTGTGACACCACACCAACATGCATTTGAGAATGGCTTAATTTCAAAAGGGGAAACTTTTAATTTAATAATAATACTTGTGGACCTCTATCATTTTAGGGTGTATGCACACTCCCAACACACATTTCATCCAAACAGCTTGTAAAAGTGCATGTACGTATGTAAGTATGACCCCTTTAAGCCTGTCATGTATAAATTAGTATGACTCTAAAAGTGCCAGTTGGTTGTGCAAGTCCCTGTCTTAATGAGTGATTCATTGAATAATTAGTTCAATCAATTTCATTCAAAAAGGCTGATTCAAAATAAAGCAAATGTCTATCGTTAAGGATCATGAAATCACTGACTCAAATCTGAGACACACAGATGTTCCACTTCAAACTATTTTTGTTAACGGTATTGTGTCTAAAATGTAACTCACTCAATATTAACACAGACTGTTGTATAATTAGTATCATATTTGCAACCAGTATTCAGGAAACACGGCACTGATGTTTATGTGATAACACTACATTTACATACAGGAAATTCATCTGGCCAGAGGTGGACTGGCCTCTGTTTTTTTTTCTCAATTTTTTCAGAGATGGAGTTTTTGTTCCTTGCCGCTGTCGTCTCTGGCTTGCTTAGTTGTGGACACTTACCTTCTTACGATTATCGTCGATTTGATTATAAAGAGCAGATTTAAAATGAGCTGATCTAGACAACGATGTATCTCCAGTCAATAATGAAATGCCTTTAGCTAAAACGTTGAGTGTTTAATCTTGTCCTTATACATTTCTGACACTCTGTTCTCCAGTCTGATACTGTTCAGTGCTTTCACACAATCTGTATCAACACTTTTTTCTCCTTCCTTAAGTACTCGCGTAACAGGAATTATATAACTATATTTGGTAACAACAATATGTATAAAAGAAATTGGTAACAATTTGATCCAGGGGGTGTAGATGGGTAGGTTTAGTGATATGTGAAGTATGTACTTTCATTACCAAAAGCGTTGACTCTGATGTCCTGTTACACGTTTGTTTTTACCCATACCATTCTGAGGGTTGTTACATGTGTGTAGTTACATCTGTGGTTACATACCACATACACATCTAGTTACTATGCGAGTACACAGGTGTTAGTGACACTTAATATAAAGTGGAATATAAAAATCATACACCACAACATGAAGAGAGATTTCAGAGATTGCAGAAGGATTTCTAGTACTGTTCCTATATTAACATCCCTTATGGATCAGAGCAAGACCACAGCTCCAGTCTTTGATTTTCATATAATGGATGTATGTAATTTGTAGCCTTTCAGTTACTGTATGCCCTGTTATGATTAAAGGAGTAAACCTTGACCCTGCTGTGGATTCTGCGGTAGGGACTTTAATGGCACAAGGCCTTGACATCTCCAGTCATTCAGGAACCAGTAATTTCATGCAGAAAGTCTAGATTGTGTCTCATTTAAATGCTTTAGCATTTTATAAGATATTCAAGCAAGGTGTTGCGAAATTCCAGCTATTAAGTAAAGTCATCATCAGCTACAGGAAGAAGATTGCTGAGATTATTAATGCTGTTAAATGATTAATCACAATATATACATATATATATATATATATATTTTTTTTTTTTTTACATAATATACTCATTAGTACTGTGTTTATTTATTATGTATATATATATATAAATGCAAAAACCTGCATGTATATATATATATATATAACACAGAAGTATATAAATACATGTATGCACATGTAAATCTTTACAAAATGTATTGTATGTGTGTGTCTTTATATATGCATTACAAACATACACAGTGCAGACACATATAGTAGATTATTCAAGATTATTTGACAGCTTTTGAGATTATTGCTAATGGTCATTTAATTAGTTAAGAAACATAAGGACTTCAATGATCTCAATTATTTAGGATTATATCAAAATGTTCTTTTGCATAACTGTTCACAGATGCATCAGTGTTTCAGAAATATATAGGTAGGGCTGTTTTGTCTTCAGTCATGTGACACAACCTCAGTAAATATTATTATTGAATTAATGTTCTTAGTAATACAGAGAGATTTATGCATTTATGAGAAATCTGGTCTTCTGTATAAATGCATTGGCAATTATTACTTGGCTAACAAGAGTTATAATTACTGTCTCTGAATCACACATTGTAAGAGTCGTTTTTTGTATCATGACCATTCAGTTTTCGAGAAAGAGAAGCCGGTACAATCCCCATAAGCGCTGGAAACCCCGCGCTCACGAAATGTCCTGCGGCAGATTTCACATGCGTGGCACAGTAAAGCCTGTTTTTGACTCGGGCTGCTCTCTAATGCCATCCAAGTATCCGAAAGCAAGGCCTGCATTATCGCGCTCCATCAGCAGTGTTTCCCAGGCCTGCCAGCTTCTTTGTGGCAAATCTCGCTCCGACAAGTAGGCGACTGGCAGGAGACCAGAGGCGAGTGACAACCGGCCTGTAGTGGAGATGCGTTTGGAGGTGCCAAATCTATTCTTCTGCACAGAGAAGCGGTGCCAAGTAGAGCTCACCTCCCTATCCATAACACACGCATGCTCACGCTACATGAGAAACGCCGCTTTTTAATTGTCTTCAATGATTTTACGTGTGCCAGCTCGGCCTGATTATCTGCCCCCTTGTTGCTTTCTGGGAATTAAAGGATGTTGCAATAGTTGCACGCTTCTGTAACCAGCTCCTCCATGGTGTAAAGATTCGTGCTCTTCTCATTCCTATCAATCCTGTGTCACATTCTTGAGGAAACAACAATTTTCTGCCTATGAAAAGCCAACGATCTTCCCCCTCCCCCTGGCTGTGTGTCACAGATGGTGGGAAAACCTTTGTAATGCTAATATAATATCAAACTGTGCAGGGACAGCTTAGCAGCGCCTTTCGTGCACCGAGCACCCTTTCCATTGAGTGATTTAACTGGAGCTGGAGGAAGAAATGGCCACCCTTGGACCCGAATGAAAAGCCGATGTTGTGAGTGGGTTGTTTCACACAACATAACACGCAAAGGCCTGATTTCCCTCATTGCTAAGTGCAGTTAATTAATGTCAGCGCAGGATATGCGCCACAATGCGTGATGTGTCAGCCTGACATTTTAAAAACATGTTTCTTAAAGGAATGCTCCGGGTTCAAAACAAATTAAACTCTCCCGGCAACATCTGTGACATGCTATCAATTACCACGGAAAATAGTTTCGACTCGCGGTTTGTAAAAACAAATAAAAATTGTTTACAGAAATGCACTTACAATAGGAGACTATGGAGAAAGCCATTTCAGGGGGTTGAAAAGCAACATCTGTTTGATGTTTCTGTGCAGAAATGTGCTCTTTGAGGTGTAGAGTGGCTCAAATCATCCTTTTAGCTGTGGCTGAATGAGTGGCTATACATTATCAGAGTAATTCCTGTGGGTTACGACATCGGGTGCCTTTGTGTGCATGTGATAATGACAAATTTACCAGCTTAAACTTTAACTCACAAAACCTTTTGAGTACATACTACCACGCTGAGGTATTAATATGCACACTTTAGGGGTAAAGAAGGTACCCCAGTAACTGTTGGCTAAGTTTTGGGGGTTTTTTGACAATGGATGTGAGTTAACGCTTTAACCATAGACTTTATATAGGCCTTAAAGCAATTTGCCACGTGATGCTATTACTTCACTTGTATACAAAGATTTTATGACAGCCTTTCAAAGCCCTAGTTGACACAAACAGTTTTTTCATGCCTTTTTTTATGGTAACATCAACCTTGAGTACTCAGGTATTTGGGTGTTGCTTTGACAAGTAGACCAGTGAGCAGAAATTAGTGGTTGGGTAGCGCAATTTTTATTTGTGGTCAGGGTTGCATTTCTCCGTAGTGTGATGTCGGGCTGATTGTAGATGTGCGGGTGTTTGTGTGGCCTTCTGGAGACAGACTAGCAGAGCCGCCCACGCACCAGCCATACCTTTCTGGTTTCTCCTTGTCACTTGTGAAGAGTTCAAAAGATAATGAGGAAAGCCAGGAGCAAAGCATTCAAAGCACGGCCTGTGTCAGCGGCATCAGGTAAACACCAAGGCGACAGACGTCCTCTGAGCTCCTTCGGCTCGTGTGCCATGCCGCTTTAAAATCATTCGTCAGTACCGCGTCACTTCGATCTGTGACTTCCCCTGCTATCTGAATCATAAGGGGAGGGGGGACTTTCATATCCCTGCAGGATGAAGCCTATTGCCTGTCAATGTAATAGTGCATGCTGGATTATGGGGTTATTTCCCTGGAGTGCAGATATGAGAGAGCATGTCACTCATCCGTTTCTGGCTCCAGCGTTGCCAGGGAGCCTCCTTGAACCAAAATTTTCTAGGCTGCGCGCTGGTCCCCGTGCCCCGGGATGAAATATGCCATTTGGAGAATTGTTGTTATTCCAGTCACACTTCAGATGCGGCGAGCTCCAATAAAATTCCCTCTAATTGGCAGGCTGCAGACAGAGCTCCTCCGGCACACGTGGGGTTTTCACCAGGGTTTATTAAAATGCTTATTTCTTTAATTAGCAACTCTAATATGTGTGTTAATCAGTACAGAGCTCTGATTGAAAGAGCCACAGATTGCAAATGTCAGGATTAAGCATTAATTACTGTTTTTTTATAGGATAACACATTTTATTTACCTTTTATGACAATCAACGGTTTCTCTCCTTATCTGTTTCTTCTTCAGTTATTATTATAAATATAGAAGCATAGTAAGTAGCTTAGTGTGTGAACATTTCACATCCACGATATTACAGATATCACTGCTTAAGTGAATATAAGCCCTATTCGGCCGGGACTAGTTTTTTACTGGGGGTCATTAGAGAAATGTTTGTTCCACAGACGTACTTGGTGATATTAATCCCGTCCGAATCTGCCATGTCTGTGTTTTTCTCTCACAACCTCTGTGTTACTTCCAGAGCAAATGACCTACTGTTTAAGAAAGCTAATCCCGTCCGAATGCGATGTTGGTGATTGGCGGTGAGATTTTTTTTCACACGCTTTCCTTGTGTGTTATGGCCAATGCAATATGCTGTAGATGCTCTTACCGCACCCATGTTTGATATATGTTTTGTTTTGGATTTTTTTTATAAAGGTTAATAAAATAAAGAGCCAGATCACGTTAACTATTAATACTCACGTAAGATTACTCACGTTCATTCCTGCACTCGGTTACATGTGTTTTATTAAATATACCTTTATCAAAATTAAACATGGATTTAACAGACCCTCTCACCTCTGTAATAAACACAGAGGTGTTAGTCCCATCCGAAACGGTACATGAAGATCACGGACGAGAATCGAAGAATTGAAGCACGTACAGTAGTTTAGAAAACTAGTATAGAATAGAGCTATATAAATGCATATATATACATATTGACCACACACTGACCCGATCATTTTCTTCAGCCTTCATAAGCACTATATTCAGATTCATCAAAACATTTCAGCTGAAACAAAAGATAACCAGTCTATAATGTCTGTGTCACACCCGCACGATCGGCTGATCCAGGATCTCCACTTTCAGTCCCCAGATTATTAACAATGCACACCTGTGCTAATCAGCAGCGTTTGTTTAAAAGACACCTTCACCAGTCACTCAGCGGCTGAGCTCGAGTTAACAGAGCTTTAACCTCTCTTGTTTCTTGCAGTTCCCTGCTCTTTTAATGTGGCTATTGACTCGGCTGGCTGGAGA
>JAUYWG010000048.1:3234982-3259994 GCA_034779775.1 Enteromius afrohamiltoni
TCAAGTTACAGTTCATGAATCACAGCCGGAGTCTGTAGCGCTGCAAGAGCACCCTCCGGAGTCTGTAGCGCTGCAAGTCTGTAGCGCTGCAAGAGCGCCCTCCGGAGTCTGTAGCGCTGCAAGAGCGCCCTCAGAGTCTGTAGCGCTGCAAGAGCGCCCTACAGAGTCTGTAGCGCTGCAAGAGCGCCCTCCGGAGTCTGTAGCGCTGCAAGAGCGCCCTCCGGAGTCTGTTGCGCTGCAAGAGCGCCCTCCGGAGTCTGTAGCGCTGCAAGAGCGCCCTCCAGAGTCTGTTGCGCTGAGCCACAGTCCGCAATGTCTGAACCACCACAGCCCAGGACTGCCCATGAGTCACCACAGCCGAGGACTGCCCATGAATTACTACAACCCAAGGCCCCTGATCCGCCATGTTCTACCAAGGCCAATGGATCCACCATGGCCCGCCAAGGCTCCTGATCCACGAGAGTGGGTTAGGTCTTAAATGCTGTTCTGGAGGCAGTCTGTGACGGGGCCTCGCATGGACTCCAGGATGCTCACCCACCCCCCCTCTCATTCCATGGAGGTTGTTTTGAGGTGCGAGGAAGCACCCTCCAGGAGGGGGAGGTAGTGTCACGCCCACACGATTGGCCGCTCTCAGTCCCCAGATTATTAACAATGCACACCTGTGCTAATCAGCTGCGTTTGTTTAAAAGACACCTTCACCAGTCACTCAGCGGCAGAGCAAGAGGTAACAGAGCTTTAACCTCTCTTGTTTCTTGCAGTTCCCTGCTCTTTTAATGTGGCTATTGACTCGGCTGGCTGGAGATTACACTCACCGTCACAGTGCACCTTTGTCTTGGAAATCCTGACTGAAGTAAGCCAGATCTGTTTATTTATATTCACCTTTGTTCACTCACCTTTAACATTCTGTGCACACAGCTGAGAAGGAGATAATCGGCGATCAGGAGTTCGCTGCACCAATCAGTGCTTGATGAACTTACCTATGTTCTGAGGTTCTTCTGTCAAAGATGCGATCTGGGGGATCGCTGCTCACGAGGATCTATAGCATGAACTATCATGAACTATTAGTTATCATTTGAGTTTGCTGATTGGAAGCTTGAGTTTTCTGTTGATCCTGTGTCCTCGGTTTTTATTAATAAAAACTCTGTTTTTCTTACCTACCTTCTCTGAGCTGAGCTTGAACGTTACGGTCTGCTTATTAAAACAAATATACATTCATACATTTTTATTCAAATATACCAAGCTTTGATTGAATTTGCAATTTGTTGTGGAATTTAGTTGAAATGTGACGCAACTTGTGAAAACACATGTGCATATTGATTTTAATGGCACAACTATTTGATGGGAAGTCTATTGCACCCTCGAGTACTGAGGTTTGTTACTAGCACAGCTGATGGTAATATGTTAAAGTGTTGCCAAAGCTTTTTGCGTTTACATATTGCTGTCGTGTGTGTCTGGCCAAAGATGGCAGATCACAAAAATTGCTATTTTATGCCTCTTTCCTCTGCTATTTCCAGTAATAATTTTCTCCTCTGAAATGGATTCTAAAAAGCTTTGAGCAACAGAGCAGCTAAAAAGATAAAAGGTAAAGATTGACCAAGACAGGATGAGAATGTACTTCTGGACCATAATGCATCAGTCTAGCAGATACATAACAAAAGGCTGAATTAGTCAAGGGTTCTGCCAGATCAAAAGTCACTAGAGAAAGGGCTCCAGATTAATGAAGAACCTTTGCCTCTTGAGACAAGATGATAGATTTTAGTCTTAGGCCACATCCTGATGGACAATTATGAGCAGAGCTCACCGGGATGCTTGACGCTTGAGAAATTGACATGTTTTATTTTCAGAGCACTGTCTGAGGCTTTCAGATCTGATATGAGAAGGATCTCTGGAGAACATGGATGTTGGTTGAACATTTTTTGTTTTATTTGTAACCACTGCAGATTCCTCCTCGTGTTAAAGGCGATGACCCGAAGACAACATCAGTGATTTCACACACTGAACACTGCTGTCCGCTCTGTCTGATTTATCTGAGCCTAATTAGTGTAATGAGTTATTGTTATCTATAGCTACAGTCTGGCATTGCACGTAAAACTGACACAAACAGTAGCTGAATGAAAAAATTCTGCTGTAGATTTTTTGATAATTGCACCCCAAAACATACAATGATCATGATTTTAAAAGATAAAAAAATGAAAATGCTAAATACTTAATGATAAATTAAGAACTGACATTCCCAGGATTCCCTACATTGAATTTCACATTTAATTTGATGTTGTTTTTGGAAATAACTGTTTCTTCTTAGTTTTTGTTCTTATTAGTTATGTTTATTGCATGTAATGTTGTTAAATGAATGTTTATTTCAGTTTAATGTCTCATCATGATGGTGTTTAGTGTTTGTGTGACTGACACTGAGCTCCTTCTATATATGTTCATATTTAAAAGCTGCTTTGGTTCATCATGTGACTTTCTCATCATCACCTGCGTTTGGTGCTTATCAGTGTATTTCAGAGATACAAAACAGGTTTCAGTTCTTGTTTGGAACACACTCAGAAATAAAGGTTCTATAGCTGTCACTGGAGCAGTACCTTTTTAGAAGGTGTGTGTGTACCGAAATGGTATATTTTTAGGTACATAAAGTGTACATATTTGAACCTAATTGGTATAAAAGTGTACCGCCACAGTGGCAGCTTTTGTACCTTTATTTATGAGAGTGTATTTTAACTAGAGCCCTGAAAGGGCCTCAAATTTAGGCCCGAGCTACCAGCCCGAGCCCGACCTGAGCCCGTCTTTTTCCCCTCTACCAAAACATCTTATACTGCTGTTTCAGATATTAAAATAGTTCATTTTTGAGTGTAATGGCAGATGGGTTTGACCCCTTTAATCACTAACTGATGGATGTCTAAAATATGGAGAAGGCCCACGTCTGAACTATGACATCAAAATTGGCCCCGAAGCTCGGCCCGAGGGGAATACAAAAGTCGGGGCATGTTTTTGCTACATTTCCATTGTTTTTCTGTGCAATCACCTTTCCACTTCTGTTTCACATCCTGACATGTTCTGTGTGAAGGGCCAATGTCTCTGTGATATTCTTGTCTCCAGATGCATCTCACGCTCAAGCTTTATATAAATCTGTTTTATTCACCATATAAAATGGTGAGGTTCAGTCACTAAGGAAATTAACAGCATGCTTCTCCTTAACACATTGCATGGTTCGACACCTGATTCACATCCATAGCTCTGTGTAATAATCAAGAGTTTGTTGAGCAAGTGTCTGAATCTGTGAGCAATAGTAGTTAGGACTGCACTATACCTAAAACAAAGTTAAAATCGCAGTAGATTTAACGAACCTCTTAACTTTTTTTTTACAGAGACATGAGAATCTGAACTTATACATCATTTTGCTATATATGCTTTGGAATGCAATACCTTACATTTCAAAAAGTTTTGTTTATGAATTACATGATTTTGCTACACTGTTATTTTAAGATCATATATATCGGATGATTTACTAAAGCTGGTGTAAGAGATAGAAGAAGTAGCACCTCTGGCTGGTTACCATCTGTTTTTAACACATGACTGGACTATGGACTAATGGAAATGTCTTACAGGCACTTCTTTTAGAAAGATGAAAATATGGTTACTGTTGAATCAAAATGATGGCCATTTGAAGAGATTTCTTAAGAACACTTTGTTTTCATTGCCCTTAACATCAACAAACCAAGGGACTACGGATTAAAATAAGCCTTTTTTGCTAAATCCGACACATTTTAAATGTTGTTGTGTATTATTTATGTGTATTGTCCCTCATTAAAGAAATAACGAACAAACCAAATAAAAAAAGTTATCTTTTAAAGAAAATAATTAGAATATTACTTAATAAAAAATAAGGTGTAAAAAAGCTATAGAGGTTATAATTACTGTGATGAAAACATACTGTAATAAGAAACTATAATTTAAGGTCCATTTCTCACTATTAACACATAGTTAACTGTGACATTTGCCTCAATGAACTCCTACTTTGCAGCTTATTAATAGTTAGTTAGGTAGCAGTTTAAGTTTAGGCACTGGACTTGATTAGGGATGTAGAATACAGTCATGCAGAATGTATGCTTTATAAATACTAATAAACAGCCAGTATGCTGGTAATATGCATGCTAATAAGCAACAAGGTAATCGTGAGAATTGCTGCCTATAATAAATGCCACCAAAATCATTTTCTATAAAGTAAATATTTTACAAAATATATTGGAATCAAAGGTCAAAGCGATATATCCAACATATGTTCGACAGCTGTGCGATGATGTTTAGATGTCATGATGTCATCCAAAAAATGAGTCTTTTTTTAGATGCATTTTCCCATCACAAATTTATATAAAAAAAACAAAGTGATCATCCTTATCCCCTTGTTAATGGAGACTTGAGAGCACAAAGCATGAGCGTGTAATTATTTAGTCGTTTGAAATGCACGACTAATATATACATATACATATATACTGTATACATATGAGATTTAGACTTTTCCTGCAGTGAAAATATTTTATTAAATTAAATATTAAATACCATTTTTCCCAAAGCAGACCCTAGTAATACTGATACTTGACTTTAACGCCAAATAAAACGGCATTATTTTCAACTGCTGTTACTTGGCAGATGACGTTTTCAAGGGAATAAAACAATTCTGATGACATTGAGCAGCAGTGTGTGTTGTCACAGCATTACAGAGCACTGTTTAATTTCCCCTCCGCTTATTTACACGATGACTGCGTTCCAGCTGACCTTTTATCACGCGGATGTATCACGGCAGACTCGATCTATCTGCTACTCGCTCTACTAGCTGTTTTCTGTCAGTAATCTTTCTAGCTGTGGTTTTTGTTAATTAGTGCGTTTGTCGTTACAGCAGTTTGAGTCCGGGCCTCCATTAACTAAATACAGCTGGATTTGGCTCATTAAGTCGGTGACTGCAGTCCTCTGGGATAGTCACAGCTTCGGCGATATGACCTTTAGACACCTAATCAACTTTTAACACCTCACTGGATCTCCTCAGCAGAGAGAATAAGAGGAAGATGACCAGTCGCTGAAATCAGCCAATCTGCTCGATACGAGTGTGTCGAGGTGTCGCCGGAGAAATCTGTTGAGCAGCAATCTCTGTGAAGCAAGAGGCTTTTTATAGGAGATGTGAAGAACAATCTGATCCGCACAACAACTAGACAGACAAATACAGATCTGAGAGCTGGCACCGTTTATCAAGTGCTCTTGCTTTTTGTTCACGCACTTTGGTCCGTTTTAGTGAATGAGTTTGGTGGCAGAATGAAACCTTTTATTAGACCTATTATTAAAACGCTACTACATTTTTTAAGGTAAGCGGTTGCAAACAACTTATTTTAGCTTAAATACAATCAGCTGAAAGTTAATTTGTTTATTCAAATGTAGCTAAATTAAATTCGATTAATACTTTTTTTCTTTAAATTTTCATGAATTGCTTGCCAGAATCTTTGTCTTAAACAAACATTAAAAGAATTATACCTGCAGTTATGCAGTCTTTATGAGCGATTGCAGTTATGTGCGCTTTTATTCCAGAGAGGAATTACTATGAGATGTCAGCAGTTTACTGCAGTCTAACATGCTATATATAATCAAAAACTACTTTAATTTTTTTTTTATAACCGTGAATGCTGTTTTTCATGAAAATTAAAACACGCCAAATGAATGTATTGTCCAGATACCCCCCCTCCTCCTCAATACAGTTTTTTATACAGTTATTTAAATTAACACAAAAGCCAAAACAATAATGTCAGAAGTTTTTAAAATCATAATGATCCTAAAACGTCCTAATTGTCCTCTCTCTCTTTTCCCTGAACATTAATCTTATGCAATAACACAATAACTAACGTGTTGGCCATTTTACGATATGGAAAGTAATAATCTTAAACACACAAGCAGTTAATTTTATTGACCGTCTGAAGAAAAATGGACTAGTTCAGTTGTGAAGTGTTTTAAGATGCGTACTCTGTGTAGAGGCAGTGGAAGCGGCGAGTGTCAGCAGTGGAATAATGAGAGGTGTATGAGAACAGATGGTTAATTCAAGCCTGCCTCCAGCTCTCAGATACACAGCACACAGACTCTGTCGTCAAACACAACAACAGCTTTTCTGCTCAGACGTTCACGTTCATTTATTATCTGTTTTAGAATAGAAGCTCAAGTGTAGGGGTGGTATGACCCACATGTGATATCGCAATATAAGTACATTCATTTCACAATAGCAATTGATATCAAGTTTTTTTTTTTTTTTTTAATAGGAATGTTACAAAACACAAATACTAGAACTGTTGTACAGTTAAAAGTTAACCATTGTCAAGCTTGCTGAAGACAAACAAAAAGTCAGTGATAGAATCTGAACAGAAGTGATAAACAAAGGCAAACAATACGTTTTAGCACAGGTCTAGTTAAGAAATAATACATAAATGAAAGAATCAAATCTAAAACATTATACACTGCCCTATGGATGAATGAGTGATTTTATTGTCGGAATAGAATTCATGACAGGCAGCAGCAAGTATTCAAGATAATGATCTGTTCAACCTGACCAATATGGCATTGTGACAAGTTTGTGAGTGAGTACTTAAGCACAATAAAGAAACAACAGCATGAGAGAGTCTTTTGGGTTTGTGTCTTGTTGCACTTGAACAACTTACTATTGTTTGAAAGATTTAAACGGCATGGTTAAAAGAATAAACTTCAATAATGACACAGATCTGCAACATCTTGAGTATCACTGAGATGATAATCCAGATTTTTTTACTGGTTGCCAAATGTCGACCAGTTTAGCATATGATGGGATTGAGCATGTATAGATCGTCTCGCTCTGTTTCAGAATCAGCCAGAACTATTTCAAACAATTTGACTGTTCTTCTCATGCGGTAGATCTAGAGCAGAGGTCTTTAGCAGAGCTCAGCTCCAGCCCCAATCAAAATCACCTGAACCAGCTGAACAGGGTCAAAGGTCGCTCACACTGAACCTTTTCTTCCATTGACTTGAATTCAAATTGATGTGATTGAGTGAGACAGGAAATACACTCTCATACGAATAATGCTGTGTCCAGGGTTTTTAAAAAGCTGCTAGAGAGTAAATGTAACGTTAATAGTATTTTTTGGGTTGTTTCATTGATAATGTTTTGCTTTGAACTTTCTTTAGACATAAACAAAGTTTACATTTTGTTTTAAGCAATAATGGAATTATTGGAATTTTACAAATGTATTTTGCCATAAACAACAGCTAAATGAGCTACAACATGATATAAAACCTCATACATAATATGCTGTAATTATCAGCGTCAGTAATTATTATTCATTTAATGCTGTAATTAACTGTAAATGCTTTTCAATTCATATAAAATTCCAAACATAATGGGCCAGTTTCAAAGAAACCTGTCTGTGAAACCGGGGGACTGTGAGTCAGTGTTAATTGTTTTACAATTAAATACAGAAAAGAAGATTTCCTAATATATACTTTCTGTTTCGCTCATGGTTATAGCTCTTGCGATTTATCGAATGTCAGTTCTAATGCCTCCTTATAGTGAAAAGGACACAGCAAAGTGATGTAAGGATGAATTAAATGAAAAAGGTGCTGTACTAAATCTGAGTTACACAAATGTTGGTTTCGATCGCAGATATGCTGGCACAGATCTGAGCGCAGTGTGAGGTGTCTGTTCTCAAACTCTTAAACTAGAGGAGATATGGGGAATTACTGGATGAAATCTGGTTTCCAGTTCAACTCATTGCAAAAAGATTTGATGATTGTGATTGGACTTTCCTGTGGGCAGATTATTTCAGATTTAGAGAAGTATGTGCAGAGGTGTGTGTGAGTGGAATTATTGTGATTCTTGGGTCAACACGCTTCATGAAGGGCTAATCACTCTACATAGCCTTTTGTTCATATCATGTCGTCAGTGAATCCTGACAGAGGGTCTGCTCGGGCATAAGCTGCTAGTAAATCTGGCCCTTATGGCATATGTTCAGTCAGAATATGTTCTTAAACAGCACCACTCCAGCCATAAGCGTCTGTACTAAAGGACACGTGAGACTCCCCTGAACATTTGTGATTGATGACGCAAACAAATCATTGAATCAGAGCTTTGAACTGATTCACAGAACAAATCAAACAATTACCGACTCTTAACAGCACTGAAGTTTAAATACTATGCAATTAATAAGTCTTCACTCTCTCACAAGATTTTACAGCTGGACTAATGTCACTTTCTTAACAGAATCTCCACTTGAGATTCATTATATATTATAGACAGCTTTATTAATTATATAGGAGTGTCTTGTTTACTCAGTAGCATTTAAAATGGGATCACCTCTTTCAAACACTGTAAGAAGCTACAGTATGTTTATAAAAAAATAAACAACTCTAAATTTCTCAAAATGAACACCTATCTACCCTGACTAAGGTCTAATCAAAGCTGTATAACAGAATGGGACAGAGATTCCTCCAACACGTTACTGGTTTATTCTTAACTGCATACGCCAGAGATATTCAGTACAATCAGCATCCGTAAGCTGACATTTAATTCAACAGGAGCATAACAGCTCAACTGTGTGTTTTCCTTCTCAAACGCTTCAGGCGGTTTTTGGTGCCAGCTTACACAGTCCAAGCGTTAATGCAGGCTTCTGTTTTGAGAGATTTGCCTGTCTTTCTTTAAGGACAAATTAGCTCTGTTCCTCAAGCTGAGAGCCGCCTGGGCATCACAGGTGAGCTCAGGACACCAAGACTGCTCCAGCCTGGACCATTCAAAAAGAACATGTGTTTCCATTCAGCTTTCCATGGGTTTTGTATGTAAAGTCTGAGTCTCGTGCAGCTCAGCTTATAGAAGATGCATCCGTAAGCTAATAACCGCACCTCACATTTTTAATAGCAAAACGTTCAATCGTAATGCCCCCACTTTCAATAGTTTTACTTCACTGAAAGGTTAGAATTCGGTGGAATTTTTTTTTTTTAACGAAAGATCAGAAAGAGAAATTGATTTATCCGCACAGCTGCCTTTGCTCAAATGTACTAATATTAGTGGAGGGCTGTGTATCATTATACATAATACAATTACTCGTATCGTGAAATAAGGTTTTTGTCATATCTCTCATCCCAACCTCAAATATGATTTTAGAGAAACAAGTGATTTGTTTTGTGACTTTGTTTGAAGAGACAGTTGAGGGCAAAACTAACACTCTTATTTAGCAATTATCTCAACATGGAAATGTGCTTTTGTCAAACTCAAACTGCCATTTGATTCAGCATCATAGTGCTTTATGGGGTGATTATGGGTTTATTCTTTCATAAAGATACATATATAAATAGTCTTTTTCTCATCTCAGAGCATGTTTGCTTCAAGAGCTGTAGTGTGTTCCTAATCACCAATGTTTAGTATAGTTAGGATGCTGCCTATCTAGGTCTAGTCACATAGAGCAGGCATGTTGTTGACCAGACCTGCCTAATTTCTTGGTGATTTTTTGACACTACTTATATATCCTGATTCTTTTTGTTATAGCAGTGATTAACACTGTCATTCTGCGCCATAAAATATTATTACATCATTTAACATCGTTTGTGCGAGTCGCTTCAGTCTCACAAGTCATTTCACCCAGTTCCTTTTGCCTCCAGTGAGTAAATGTGACGGCTTGAAGTAATTACCATAAACAAATATGCTGAGTGCTATATATACATACATACAAAGTTTCCAGGGGTTAACAACTGTACTATGGGTGTTAAAATGAGCCTAAAATAGTAGATTGTTGCATGCAGTTGCCGTGGCAATGGAAGCTCTGATTCTTTACTTACGTCTTGCCTTGAAGCTTTTGAGTTCAAACTGTAAATCTCTTGGTTACAATTAGTTTAAAAAAGAAATCATTAGTCCTTGATCTGCTCGGCAGAAATGGCTTCTTATTTACTGAGAATCCTTGTAAGATTACCATTTAAAGGAAATATAGACCCAGAGGAGCATTACTTACTAATAGATAAACTTTGTGTCTGATGTCATTGTGTTTGTGTGTGTGCAGGACTGATATAATGAAGCATCACTTGAGCAGGACACACTCCCATTGATGGACAGTAGACAGGCCCAGATCATCTCGCAAACTAATGAGCTGGACCAGACGGGTAAGAGTTAACATCAGCCATGGTGTTTCACTAGCAGCTCTGAGAAACAGCTTATTTTCTTCTGTAAAATTCCACGTCCCTTTGGTTTGGTTATCTTTACATTGCAGCTTTAAAGGAATAGTTGACCCAAAAATGAACATGTTCTTTCCCTCGAGTGTTTCCACATCTGTATGAATTTATTTGTTCTGCTGAACACAAAGGAAGATATTTCTTCAGAAAGTTTCTAACCAGCCTGTTTCGGGTCATCGTTGACTTCCATAGTAGGGAAAAAATACTATGGAAGTCAATGGTGACCCACAAACTTTCTTCAAATATCTTTCTTTGAAATTCATACAGATGTACAGTACTACTTGAGAGTGAGTAAATGATGACAATTTTCATTTTTGGGTCCATTATATTTAGTGTTTTAAACCAAACAATTAGAGGAATAGCAAACCCAAAATTGAAAATTTGCTTTACCCTCAGACCATCTGAGATGTGGAGGTTTTTTTTTTCCTCAGTTAAACATTAAAGAAGTTTTTAGCTGAAAACATTAACACAAAACAAATCCCTGTGACTCCTGGTGATATTGAAGTCTTATGAAGTAAAATGATTGCTCTATGCAGAATGCTGAGGATTATTTACAGCATTATTGCCTGTAATCCTGAGCCTCAGACAAATGGGAAAATCTGATTTTTTTTTTTTGTGTGAACTGATTCTTTCAGACTATCTTTCAAAGTGTTGATGCCACTAACCTGACAAACTTGGCAAATCCAGTGATTATTTCATCATCTGACGTGTTTCATAAACACACCTTTGTTTCCAGGCAGACAGATAAAAACACCCCACAGAGGATAGTTGATGGAGAAAGTGCTTGTGCTGAGTTCGGTGTGCCGTATGCCTCATACGGTCAGTGAAGGGAATGTGGGTGTCCTGTAGGCATGACATTTGAGTCTTGGCAGGTCAGGGACGTCTCTGCTTAAGGATAACAGAAAGAGATGTGACGTAACAATCTGTAAATTGTGGCAAATATCACAGATGATTATGCTTAATCATTATGCTTATGATTTATCATATAGCCCATGTAATATAGATTTCTGCTTTTGAAGTACAGGTACCCTGTAAGCCTCCATAGTAAGAGCAGATAATAAGAGCAGAATATAAAAAAACATTATATTCTGGGGTAATCAGCAGTATGTCAGAGATGCTGTTCATGTGATTCAGTGGCTGTGCTTGGGCACTGCAGGCTTTGGTTTAAGTGTGGTCCTCTCAGTTCCAGCTCAGGGAATTGGGGCCCGGAGCACAAACAGCCACACAGATGAACTCTGAAAGAAGGCCCGCTCTCAGAGACTAAAAAAACAGCTTCATTGAGCTCACCATTTTAATAGAGGACCAATAAATCATCCAGCATTTCTTTTGCTCTCATTACCTACATCCGGTGCAGATAAATTGATCCTTTGCCTCCATTCACAAATGCCAGAGACCATTAAGCACTGGACTTGCGTCTTTGAGCTGATGGATGTCCTGATGCTGTTTTCCACACCTCGGGTGTTTAAGTGCCTGTCTGTGACGTTGATTTGAGAGAGTGGAAAGGACACGGTAAGATAGCGGAAATCTGTTTTTTGTCAGCTGCATGATGTAATAGGGCTGCACAATTAATCAAAATAAAATGACAACTGTGATATGGCTCAGCGCAGCTACCAAATTGCAAAGGGTGTGATTTAATGAAATAAATAAGCACTGTGTGTTTGAGTGAAGCGCAGACCTGTGTTTATTTACACATGATCCACAAACTCACTGTCAGCATCCGCATTCACACACACAAGCACACATACTGTACATACACAATATATTTGATGAAAATATTTACTTGTATATATTTATATAATTTATATTATATGGGGTAGTTGACGAATAAAAAATTTGACTGTGTCCTATGGTGTGTGACAAAAAAAAAAAAAGTTTTGTTTTTTTCCATCACACTATAGCACACATTGATATGTCAACTACCCATATACATACATTTACAATATAAACATAACAAATCTTCTGAAATATATACATGCATGTGTGTATTTATATATATAACACATATACACAGTGCACACACATATAGTAAGTAAACAAAATCATTTATTTTGGATGTGATTAATTGCAATTAATTGTTTGACATTCATTTTAAAATCCTATTTTCATTAAATCTTTAATTTTTTACAGTATTTTACAGTAAAATATTACAATCATTTATTTTTATTTAGTAATTAAAAAAAATAACAATGTAATATTTAGTCATATTTAAATAAAGCACAGCAGAATCTTCTTTTTTTTTACAAGGAAACAATCATACTGTGCTTTAGTACATTTACATTCTTCATAAGCTTCTTGTTGTTTAAAAAAAAACTATTAAGAAAGATAATACGAAAATAAATCTAAAGAAAGCGGACACCTTTTTGTTTCTATGGCAGTCATGTTAAAGTTAACGTTAACATTTGATTATCGACATTCTGGCTAGTATTTACTGAAGTCAATAACTCATAGGAAACAACCATTGTATAAAACTATCAATAACACACAAGCAAATTAAGTTTGTTATTTTAATGCAGCAAATTAGGAGCTTATTGAGGGAAAATGTCATTGTGTCGGGTGTGTTGTAGGGAGCCTGCTGGTCCTGGATCTGCTAGTGGTATCAGCAGATAATGGTTGAATGCTCTGTGATGATGCTGAGCATCTTGTGGTAGATGTCTAGCAGTGATGGTCTGAGCTGCAGAGTTTTCTGAGCCCACATGGAGCAGTTGTTATAACATGTAATGAGTTTGCTTGCAGTATGTTCAAAGAATAAGACCACCCTTCCATTTAGAAGCAATAAAATTATTGCTTAATTCACAGTCATAACACTGAAAACAAAACAATAAACCACTGGCCTTGAGGATATCAAGTGCAAACAAAACTCTTGAGAATCTTTGTCAAAACTATTTCGTCCTCAAAAGTGCTCATTGTAGCAGACAGTAAATATGTTTTTGTCCCAGCGGGATGATAAAAACCTGTGCTCTCTGACTATGAATATTGTGCAGAGAATGAGATCAGAGCTTTGTGTGCGACGGACAGAACGTATCGCAAAAGGGATGGTTAACTCCAAATTAACATTGTGTCATCATCAAATCTGTCACTGTAGACATCTCACCGACAATTACCTTCCTTCTTCCTCAAAAGATGTCCAAGATGGCTGTGGCTTTCATATTTGAAAAGCAAAACTGGCTCATAATCATATTCATGATCCAATTTGACCATCTGTGCTCCTCTTACAGTAATGTAGTTATTGAGGGATGTGTGGAGCTCTAGGCCACATGTGCACCCACGAGCTGAAGCTTTGGTTAACAGCAATCCCATTTGGACATATATTTTCCCCTCTTCCTTAGTGTAATTTAACCCCAGACGTGACACTACAGCAAAGGCAGAGGATGCTGAGCAAGTCTGGCAGAGGTTCGGTGTACCAGAGCACTGACACCTGCCAAAACACCATATGCTCTGCTGTACTTCCCCGTGGATTTATGTGATCCAGTCCTTATCCGATACATTATCCTAAGAATCTTTCACACATCTGATCCACAGCATACTTTCAGAGATTTATACTTCATATGTGCTGGTTGATGGGTAAAGTCCCTGATATTTCATAGCAAGTGAAAGGGAACTTTTCCATCCGATGTCAGAAGTAGTTGGTTATCTTAGTTAGCATCATGCTAGTCTACAGCACATGATCATGTTAGCTGTGCATGTTCAGACTGTACCCCATGCCATGTTATTGTATTATAGTGAGTGAGAAATAACTGTAGTGTTCCCGCCTACAAACTGAATGTTGCCATAGAGCAGACTATAAACAATTTCCTGAAATAATACAGTAGACGGATGCACATAAGTGGTGTGCAGGTGTATTTTAATGTATATAAAATAATAGTTTTTCATTTAATCTAATTTAATTTTTGGTAACACGTCAGAATAGGGGGCCAGAATAATGTATTAGTTAAGCATTAATTAATTAATGTTTAATTTGTTAATTGAGAAAAAACACACTAATAATTAATGATTAACTTAACATTCTAAGGGCCTGAATTATGCATTAGTTAAGCTGAAATAAACTAGTAATATATGATTAACAATTATGCATCAGTTAAGCATGAAAACGTGTAAAACTAATGGTTATCTGTACATATAGTAAGAGCATATTAGACATTATTTACAATTCTTTAGTCATTTTAAAGACTTACTTTTGTGTTTTTACTCCACTAATGATTAATTGTGAACAAATTAACCATTAATTTATATATTAAAAAAAACTAACTAAATAACATGCAGTTATATTATTTTTACTAATATTAATAATTTTTTTATATATAGTTATATTTAAGAGGTTTCGCTATATGCACGATTTTCAAACTAGTTGTGTCAGATCTTTTCTGGGGTAGCGTTTTCACACTGCATGACTTTACAACAGGAAGAATCGCCGACAACTTTGTCTCACAGCCAAACACACGCGAGAAGTGACATGAAAACAATGCAAGGTCACGTGTGCAAGACCGGGGTTCTCACGTGAGACTGGGATTATTATTGATAGCAAGCAAAAGAAGCTTGCCATACAAATTGCATGTGTGCTCATAGAGAAGGATATTTACCTTCTATACCCTCATAACTCCTCCCCCAACTTCCCTCTTCCCTGGATGTGGCTCTCTCATTGGCTGTATGTAATCACTGATGTTATTCAGTCAGAACACATTTCGCACTGCATGATTTTGAATCGTCGACAGGTCGTTGATATTTAGCTTCCCAGTTTTGTTCTGATTATAGTTTAATAATTATGCATAAATGAACACTGCTTAGAAGAACATTCTTAGAGTATTTACTGCATCAGAAACTTGTATTAAATCAGTTTTATTCTTATTCTTATTATTTCAACACTTTTTACATCGGATTTATGACATCTAACAGATTTTAATAAAGGTGACAAAAACAGATGTTTTTTTTTGATGGGAAACAATGAACAGCACCATAGCTTGCTACAAAAACAGAAAACTGCATTGATTTCCATAACAAAGGATATCTTATCAATATGGTGTTCAGTCTGCTACAACAGAAGATGTTCTAGAACTGGTAACAAATTCAGAAGTCATGAAAATTGGTTACAGATTTTTTTTTTTTAACTCTACAGATATTTTAATAGCACAGGTGTCTGCTGCATAAAGAGCTCTTGATTAAAGAGTGTTCACATCTACAAGTACTCATGTTGTAAGGTAAAACAGATCTTTGTAAAGCTGTTTCCGAAGAGTAGAAGCACATTAAAACTTGAAATCCCTTAAAACTACAAATAAAAACCATTTACATAATTAACATTTACAAAATAATAAACAATACAAGTATAATTCAAAGAAATAAAATAGTTTGCCCTTTATTTATGGTTTATGCTTTATTCGTGGTTATACGGTTTCCAACATACTTGTCTGACTGTTTCCTTGACTTCTCTGCTTAAGCTGCTACAGACTAATTAGCAAAAACAAGCAAACCAGTCTCTCTGTATGAACTCTAATATTTCTGATACAATGTTACTTTCTGTTATTTTTAACAGTTGACTTCCAAAAGGAATGAAGCTCATCCTAAGTACTTTTGTAATAAATTGCATGATTCATAAGTGAATGTTTTTCTGCAAAAAAAAAATAAAAATATGATACAATCTTTTAATTATATCAATTATATCAATCTTTTGATTATATCATTCAAATATATCAACACCCATGATGAAGTCAAATTCTGATGGTACTTATTTAAGTACCACTTATGTACATTACAAAAAATGTAAATGCATTGCATTATATATTATATATATATAATTTAATATTATAAACTATTAATATTGTGCTTGTGTTTCTTTGCCTAGGTTCACAGAATCTAAAGAGTAATCTAAAGCTGTATGTGGCCACAAAGCTGAATGGTGTCGCAGACGCTGCCTTACACACATCCTCCGGAGCTGCTGCAGTGAGCACAAAGAGATACGGCTCATTCTGCCTCAGTACTAAATTGGCCTTAAAGAAGCAGCACTTACCACGACCACTATCAACACAAACTCCTTTAGTGGACAGCCGACTGATGAGTCCTCAAACTACACAATATTCCTCACACCCTGTGCTGCCAAGGGCTTGAGCCCCCTGGGCCTTACAGAGAAGAACGCAACCAGCACTATTTCACCATGATCGAACCCGCCAGCATTCCTGGGCTAACACAGGACTGTTTGATTCAGCAGAGTCGCACCTGTCCCAGTTGCTTCATTGAGACCAAGGATATGTCAAATGTGGAGGCCAACATCAACCTCAAAATGGCTGACATGAGCAGAGACTACAGCACCTGCCCTATCTCTGATATTAACATGCAATGCATGAGCACAAGTGAGACGGGGAGTTACGGAGACCAACTCCTCTCGGATCAGCTTTTGAGCTTTCCTGTCCCCAAAACTCAGCTAGCTGAGAAGAAGGACACAGAAAAAACAGACATAGATGACTCTGCCTCTAAAAACCTGTATGAGGGCCTGCTGTTAGACAAGTGCAATGGAGAGGATGGTTTACTTACTAATTCAAATCAGGACTGGGGCTACTTTGAGTCCTTCATTAGTGAGAGCAAGATAGAATTGCTGGATCTTTGCTCCAAAAATGAGCTCTCTGTAAATCTCTTCTCTGAGGAGGACGTGGACAATTACATGTTTGATGATGATGACGACTCCACTCTGAGCAGCGACGTGTGCTCGTTAAAGATCCGCTACGAGTCTTTCCAGGACAACATGAGGGAGAAAACCAATGTTCTGCAAGAAGAAACCCAGTTCAACTTTTTCCCAAGTGTCTTGGTGAACTGCACCAAAAAAGAGGCTGGTGTGGTAAAACGAGTAGTAGATGAGCTACCACCTAAATCAGAAGAGCTTGGATTTCAAAGTGACAGCAAAGAGGATGGAAATGACTGCTCCATAGAGCAGACACCTGGTTACAGCCCCAAAATGAACTACTTTATTGATTCAAGCATCTCTGCTGATGACTCAGGGGAGTACAGTGATGACAGCTCCTCCACCGTTTCCTCTTTCGACACCTTCCAAGACAACAGGCCCAAAAACTTGTTCTCACAAAAGAACGCAAGCTGCTCCAACCATCTGAACTACGGATTGCGGGCCAAGAGAAAAGTTAGGTATAGTGATGACTACTTGTATTATGTTGAGTCCACCGAAGGAGAAAAAAACATTGAAAAGCGAGAGAAACCACCAATTGCTCCAAAGCAAGAAGAGGATCTTGACTGGTGCCCTAAAAAGAGACGAAAATACTCTCGCAAGGATCCACCTGTAATAATCAAATACATTATCGTTAACAGGTTCAAAGGAGAGAAATGCATGGCTGTGAAGCTGGGCAGAATCGATTCAGATGACACAACTGTAAGACTAAACGAGGATGCAATCAACAAATATGAGAAGCTCGCACCTCTGAAAGATTTCTGGCAGGAGAAACAGAGAGAAAGAGAGGAACAGCTTAAGCTGGCAGCAGGAGATAAACACAATTCTCACCACCATGCCTTTAGTTCCAGTCCCCCCAAAAGGAAACACAAGCTAGCACACAGGCTCAGAATTCAGAGAATTCAAACTGTGGAGCAATCACCCAACACGCAGGGCCTCTTTGCCTCTGATCCCAGGCAGGAGGTTGCTTCTACAGATGAAACTGCCTCCATGGGAATGCCATTAACAATAGCCACCAGCTGTGCAAGCACATTAGACTCAAATGACATCATACACACTGCAGCCCGGAAGAGCAGATCACAAGAGAGGGAGGAAAGGAGAATAGGGAATAAAATATTCAGAATACAGAAATTCAGAAGTGAAGCCAGACTTAGGAGCAAGAAAATGAGAGACCTTGTGGAGAACAGCGAGAGCGTGACAGACCTGACAGAAGTTTGCTCGCTACAGAAAAATATGGACGCAGTAGGAGGTGCTGAAGATGAAAACGTCAGCCCAGCTGCACACAGTCCCCATTTGTGTGAGAGTCAAACGGCTAATGGCACTGAAAAATTTGTTTTTGTGTCTAGCACCTGCTCCCCCAACAAAGAGTCATCATCTGAGAATGTGGCCCCAAGTGTTTCCGTTATCCCGGGTGGCTACCTGCAAACATTGTTAGATGCCTCTGATTCTTCAGGTAGCACCGGTATCCCGTTTTTCTCCCAGCAGACCCAGCACTCGCTGGACCTCTCTTTAGAAAAGCAGCAGTTCACCTCAATTCAGCTAGCGCAAAGCTGCGTCCTTTCTCCCCCATCAGAATCAGAGCTCCAGCAGTCACCCCAGAATTGCCCGACTCTGACCCAGATGTGGCACCCCCAGATTGGTCCCAACCCGCAGTTCGCCTCTGCAGATATTGCTGAATCTGCAATCCAGCCCAGCAGCTTCACTGGGGAGATGGCTATGCCGCTGTCTGATAGTCTGACCGTGTCAGGGTACAGCCAGCTGAGTCTGGAGAGCAACAGAATGCTTTATGAAAAGAATTACGTGCCTGAGCAGCCGTTGCCTCCTGATGCTGAGTTTCAGGCATGTCAGGGGCAGCCACAGTTTCAAAGAGCCACACTGCACACCGACAACGGCCGGCTCATCAGTTTCAACTCAGTTGGCTCGCTGTCAGCTACTTCTAGCAATTACAGCTCTCTGAGTCTTAAGTCCTGCGAGAAGGATGGCGAGGATGATGTGAACGAGAACTTTCTGGCCCACTGCAGTCCCAAACTGGTGATTCAGCAGAGTATCGATGCAATCACACCCCTGAGGGAGTCTACAGACTTGCTGGATATCTCCAACTTCACTCCGGATAAATTCAGACACACATCATTGTCAGACCTCTCTCCCCCAGAGACACCTAATTTATCCCCCCAAGTTATGGGCCGTGAGATGAAGATAGCTGGGAAGGCTGCCAACCTCCAGGATGGGGCTAAGATGCCATCCACCAAAGATGTGGACTGGAACTGCAAAATGATCGAGCAGCAAGATATGGCTAGGTATGCGGTAGATGGGCACAATTTTCAATTGCACATTTTCAACAGCGAAGACAACTTAAGCCTGGGGACAAAAGAGGAGAATCTTGCTGACTTTGATGGTGATATGATGAGTGCAATCAAGGGGACTAAGGCAAAGAGGAAAAATAGCAACAAACAAACTGCAGGGCAGGGTACCAAAAAAAGCAAAGCACCAAGAGCTCCTAAAACAGAGAAGGGCAAAATTCCACGTCAGACCTCACGAGCGTCTAAAAAGTTAAAGGCCTTGCTGGATGAGAAGGGCGGTAAAGGCCAGACTGATAGTGTTGCTCATTCACTGAAGGACAGCGGCTCTGAGGAATGGACAGGAATAAGTAGCTCAGAGAGCAGAAGTCAAGTCCACGATGACCAGCGAGAGTTTGAAGAGCCATCCAACATCTTGTCAAATATTGTCTCAGGGATGGCTGAAGTACAGAGATTCATGATGGCCTCTGTTGAGCCAATATGGGGCCCTACAGCAAATATCTCCCTGCCCTCAGAGGCTAACAGCCTTAAGTTAAAGACTCTAAAAATCCTAGCAGGAACTTCGTCCGACCCCAAGAAGAAAGGCAATTTGGCTACTGGGGGCACTAAGGGCAGAAAAAGTGGGACAAAAGGTGGCAAAAACCAGGCAAAGTTTAATGCCTCCTTGCCTTTTTTCCCTCAGTTGGCTTTGGGCTGCAACATGTTCGACAAGCCTAACCTTGGCGTTCCTGGTATAAATGGGCCAGCACACAAAAAGATGTACCGTCACAAAACCAGTGCAAAATTCCCCCGGATTGAAAATCTAAAGGGCACGCGACCTGAACGAGAGCCAAATAAGGACATATCATTAATGGCATCCTTTGAGAAACTGAGGTAATATTTTATATCTAGCTGCTGATGCACGTTCCTCACTTTCCCACTTCCTCCTCATTTCTTGACATACCTATACTGACTCAAGACCAGAGATGCATGGAATTACGTTATCCTTTACTGCCCCCTCCTTGTTTTTGCCCCAGAAGAGGATATTGCTATCTTGCATGAGAAACTTCTTGTACTCACAAACTACCTATTGATTGATTTTGCAAGGCTTGATTGAGATTTTAAATGACCATGGCTGCATTTTTCTTCTGCATTCTTGTTTTTGCTATTTTTTTCCTCGCAGTTGCTTAGTTTTTGTCTGAAGAAAAAGAAAAAAAAAAAAAAAACTTTGTTAAGTGCGAATTCTGTTTTTGGACCTTTTTTGTTAATTTTCCAGTGAATCTTGCTGCCCTTATGTAATTATATTTCTCTCTTCAAACATGTAGCTATTATAAAATGTCTTTGTGTGAAACAAGCTCCCCATTCGATTATGTATGCTGAAACAGATGCTCTCCTCTCTCTTTACCCTTTTACTGACTAACTTTTGTAAGTGTGAAGTGCTCAGCCCCTTGTCTAGGATAACAACATCCCTGGTAGATCCCTAAACATTAACAGCACACAATGGGACCATTTTGTATTGAAGACATATCAGATTAATGTTATTCTAATTTCGTACTGTTGGAATGTGCTTATAATTTTCTCTTATCTACTATGCTTTTTACAGGAGTTGTACTGGAAATTGTCTTAGAGGGACATTTCTATACCATGGAAATCCCCAAATGCTTCATTTTGATTTCTTTTTATACTTTCATTTAATAATAATAATAATGCGAATGGTAATGTAATATATTACTACTAACATATTATTATTATTATTATTATTTAGTATCACTGTACAGAAATGCACTGTTTAAAGCAAAACATGAAAACTATCGTGTGCCAAATGTAAATTTCTGTACACATTTATAATCTTTATGAATGCTAGCTGTTTCATTTACTATCCTGATGAATACTGGCTGTTCTCCTTCAAGACTTAGCAAGATCTGACATTTGTTTTTGGTTAGTAGTTTTGTTTTATTTGGGGACCTTATCGTTTGAAGAGCACCTGCAGCTGACAGTGGTACAACCACTCAACCAAAACAACTCAACTCATTTTTTTGTAGTTTTTACTCGCCACCTTAATTAACAAATTCAATGTACCTCAGCATTACGTCCACTTAGAATCAAAAAGAGAAGCCCTTCTAAATACAGAAGGAGGAAAAATCAGAGAGGTGGACATGGATCATGTTAACTGAGGATGGTATCTGTCTAGTATCAGTCGACAAAAGATTATTTCACAATCTACTGTAACAGGAACTGTGAACATAATGTTTCATATTTTAAGTATATGTTGAATGGAGTATTTTTAATGGTTAAGAAACTGTAAAGAATGTCTGTTTTGCTTTAGCCCACACATTTCCCTTCCTGTTTGCCATAAATAGATAAGTAGTGTCATGTGCAAACAATTATAATCAATTCGTTTTGGTGAACATGCTATGTTTTATTTCATTCATTTTCTTTAACCCATGCTCATTGGAAATACGTGCTTGTGCTGATGTTTCTGCAATGCCAATATTATGTAACTTATTCCATGTTTTTTCGGCAGTTTGAAAGTGAAATGTCCAGTGAGTGACACAAAAGTGCTTGCTCAATATGTGACCACGGCCATGTTTTTATTACATTGGTACAGGCAAATACTGTACCATTTTTATTACGTTGCTTCAGGTACATATTGTGGCAGGTACATATCAGGATTCAAATGTCCAAGCGGTGTCACTGAAAAGTTAATGCTCTATTGTGTTACCAAACCAAACCTACCCGAAAGTGTTAATGAAAGCAAAAAATTATACAAATACTTATTCTCTGTCGTAACTGTGTTACTTTAACTTATTTCTATGTGGGTTTGAGATGTTTTGTCTAACATTATTATCACAGGATACGCTTCACCAAACAAGTGCAATACTGTATCGGGTGAGCTACCGAGCAAACTTACTTCCGTTAGAAAATTATACACATGAAGCTGTATATGTGTTTTTAACGTTCAAGAGCGTAATTTGAGTGTAACTCTCACAGCATGTTATAATGATTTTGAGGTCATACCATCATATTGAGAAATAAATTGTACAAAGTTTTACTGCCTGTAGTGTTAGGTTTTTTTGTGTTTTGCAGAAATGTAGAGAGAGGCATGTATTTCCAATGCGCCTGGGTAGGTTTTATTAGTGGCACATTAGTGCCCCCTAGGTTTTGTCACACATTTCATCTCAATTCATTGTAGCTGGAAAACCTTTGAAACCAAATTCCTCCTTTGAAAAGCACTGAATCCATTGGCATGTACCACGCATAGATGAATAAACGACACCTTTGATTTAAAAGAGTCGCTCTAGGAGGATATCTCAGGTAAAGTAATGCCTTACCTATAGCTTTTACCTTAGAAAGATTTGACTCTGTCCCCTTCTGCCTCCAGCCGGCCATGTTTAGCAGCAGGATGATGCTGATGAGGAAACTGCACATGGGCCGCTCGCCCGTCTAGCCTGCCTTCTCTCATTTCTGCCTGTTGTCAACTGAATGTACTTCAAGTTTTTTACAGCGTGCCACTGTTAAGCTGCCTCCTCCTACTGGTGCTAAGAGGGTACAGTAACTGTATTCACCCAGAAATTATGACAAGGATTATATCGAAACCCTACTCCTCTCTTTATGAATGTACAATATATGGTTCTGTTTGATGTTTTCACAACACAATTCTTTGTCATTAATTGGAATTGCTTTTGCCTTTTTGTTGGAGAAATTATTGAGCTTTATAAATATTGTCTAGAGTTGATACCAGAGGGATTCTTAATTAACTCTCGACATCACAAAATATTGTATATTTTTCTCTGTGCCAATTTGTAAGATATTTTGTAAGTGTATATTTTTCTTAGAAAGTGCTGTGAAGTATTAGTATGTGTGTGTGTGTGTGTGTGTGTGTGTGTGTGAGTAACCTTTTTTGTGCCTCTAGGCAGTGAAAAGGATGTAAAATGATGAGCCTTTGGTTTTAAAAACCAAAATATTAAGAAACAAAAAATGAAAAGAAATAAAAAAAGACTACATTTTGTTGCAAGTTTTGTAAGAGGAAACTTATCTTGTTGTGAGAGTGTTGTGTTATCGTGGAAAACACTTATAGGCAAAAAAAGTAAAGAGAAAAATTGTGAACTATTCGCTGTTTTATAGATTTTCATGTAAATTATTCTTGTATTATTTTATGTTGTATCTGTTGCAAAGGTTTTAAATATTTGTGAACAAGCCTGTATGGTGAAATGTAATATTGGTAACTTGCTGAGTTTTGTAATAATGTTTATGGAGTACATATACAAATTAAAAGGAGATTTTGAATGCAGCCTTTTGAATGTTCTTCCATCGCTTTACCTTGTTAATGCCTGAACAAAGATGACAGTAGCTGATGCCATTGCTTTTCCTTGTGCATTTACGTAAGTATGTTTAGAAACTTGTTAAATTACACTTACATTTAATGTGGCATGACACTCTCTCTCTCTCTCTCTAAAAGTAAATAACAATGCATGCCTGAATGGTAAATACTGTATGACGTGAATTAGGATTTAATGAAATCCATTTTACTTATTTCAGCTGTCATCATTATCATGGTATGTTCTGGTGGAGAGTATTAATGACTTTCAGTGACTGAAACCAGTTGTTGTGTTCAGTTTTTAAATCCCAGTATGTTCTTGGTTATTTTATATTTGCAGCCTTTTTACAGACAGCTATTGGATTCAATGAAACCAGCAGAGGCCTTTATTAGTTTAATTATATTTTTATCCTTCCGATTTAAATTTTTTTATTTCATAGCCTGATTTAGGTCTGTATCTCAGTAACTTCAGTAAAATAAGTTTTGTGTCAAAAGTCCAGTTACACCAATTTCATGGTTGCTCTAAAACAAAAAAGTGTCATAAATCAGAATAAAGGTATTTTTGTATATTTATTGGGTAGCGCTTGTTAAACACTCTCAGAAATAAAAGTACAAAAGCTGTAATTGGGGCACTTGGTACACGTTGGATAATAAATGTTACCCTCCTTTTGTATCTTTATACAGAGTGATTTCAGAATTGCAGTGAAATTATATTCTTATTTCCCACATGTTGAATATGCCAGTCAAATCATTGAACAGCTCAGAATTGATCAGGCAACTGTTATGCACATATTAATAACAGTAGTTAATGCTCTGCATCATCACATTTATTCACATATTTATCATAGACCTTTTCTTCAATAGTCAGGATGAATGAATGTCACCCTAGAGTGACATGTTTTCTCATTTGAAACATATTCATTTTTGTTTGAGTTGCATTAATTTTCCATATTTATTGAAGTTACTATATTGTGAGCAAAATAACATTTAAGTGATTTTACTGCACTAAGCTAGAACCTATGTCCTGGTTACCAGTAATCAGTCAGTGTTGTGAGGACGGTGTCAACATTCAGATCTCTGCGTTCGTCTCAGTGGGAGTAAGTCAATCACACTAGCAGGTGCTTCATTAAGCTCTCAGAATAAAACAAGAGTTTACTTTAAATAACCGTTCATTAACATTAATTATCTTTTCAGTAAGTTAAAAAAGTGAAAAATTAAAATCTTAAATTTGTTTTTGTTAATGTAAATGCAAAAAAATGTTTTGTTTTCAAATGCATTGACATATACTGCCTTTAACTTTCCTGCACAATGTCTTGAACTGGACACAGCTTAATATAACTTAATATAATTCTTTCTCCTGTGGAAGACAAATAAACATGTTTTGAAAGTCCACACTGTATAAAAACATGCTGGGAATTCAATTCAATTCAAATTTATTTGTATATAACTTTTCATGATACATATCATTGCAAAGCAGCTTTACACCAGAGTAATGTTTTACAGTATATGTAGTAGTAGCTTGTACATGTAGATATGGCA
>JAUYWG010000048.1:3262143-3284188 GCA_034779775.1 Enteromius afrohamiltoni
TTCTAGATCCTGCATTAAATTTATGTTTTGACCTCACTATTCGGGGAACAGACACAGTCTTTATACACTGGACAGTGTGAGTAAAATGTCTACTGAACCTTTCATGTCCACGTCGATACATGGGAAGTGGTCCTGACACGATGATCCTGGTCACGGGCGTCTCGATCAGGCTGCTGAAGTCCCTCTTCAGAATTAAAGCGTATTGAAAGATGATTAAAGAGTATCATTTTACAATAAATTACCGTAGTTAGACATTTACTGTTAAATCAATGCATGCTGGGCCATTTTCTTGCAAATGACATCAATGCCCTGAATTTTATACAAGCAGCTATCAATAAATAGAGGTATGATGTGCACTCTCTAACAACCGTAATAACTTGTTTTACTTTTTTCACTGTTTTGAAGTCAAAGCTTGAAAAGTAGACAAACAAGAAAAATAATTAATAAATTGAAATACGTAGATGGATACAATAGTATGATACTCTTTTACATACAAAAACAGTACATAAGACTTTTTATTTACGGCTGTAAAGCACTTTGTGACTCAGTCTGTTAAAGGTGCTATATAAATAAATTGTTACTTACTTACTTACTAGATGTTTCAACATTTCTTAGATGTAAGAGGTGTCTAAATACCATGAACTAACCAATGGAGTACCACAAGGTTATATTGGCCCATTCCTCTTCTGAATATCTTCACTGGGCCCACTGCACATGGCTCTTGTCTTAATCAGACAATCTAACAACCCCAATGTTCTTTCTGCTTGCTTTTCAGACATTCAACCAAAGACTGCCACCAAATACTTAACTTATAGTCAAAACGTTGGGCGCTAATTTATAAAATGATAATTTCACAGAAACCATTGGAAAATGAATCTCATGGTCATCTAAAGGTGTGTACATGTTATTCAATGAACATACACAGAAAACGCAGGAATCTCTTTAAGATGTGAAATCTATGAATCACAAATTATCTTCAACTTGCACGCAACAAAATGGTTTCAGCTCTCTGCCTTTTAAACCCCTAATTAATGTCATTAAAATATAAAAAAATCACCAGTCAAATCTTTTAATTTAGATGGTTGAACAGCTTGCATTTCCAAAAACCTGCTAGATTTCCAGTAACACCAGCTAGATCAGCCAGTTTGTTTAACAGAATTTAATTGACATTACCACTAGATTTTTATTTATTTTTTCCTGAAATGTATTAAGCCACTGCTAAAATGCCTGCTTCTTGCAAATAGCAGTTGATTGTCTTAGTATTTCTCTTTGATGGTAAATAAAATATTCTGTTTCACGCGTGGACTTTAAACATGGATACTGGTCATAAAAGTCATGACCAGTGATGACATCTGTCAATTAGGTACTAATTAATAATAATAATAATAGCTAAAGAATCCTTATACTAAAACTAAATAGCAAATCTATAATCGAGTTTATATTAATTGATTTTCATTCAACCATTTGCTAATAGATAAACAAGCTGCTTTTGGTTCTTCCGGTATCTCTATTATGATGTCATAATAAAAGTCAAACTCTTTCTATTTTGAAACAAACTGTTAATTACATTAATCAATGTGCGCACGTAAAACTGCGTTTGTGTTTTTTTTTCATTATTTATTTTATTATTTTTATTCATTTTTTGTTAGTCTGTGTAATATTTAAGGCACCTTTCAGATGAATCTCTTTTACTGGGAACTAAACCTGTCACAATTTAAATACACCAATTGTTCTCCGTACAGCCTGTCACACATCCTACCTGTTAAATACGACCGTCGGGACTTTTAAGTTGTATTACGTTTCCGCACAGTTCCGCACACCGGAAGTAGATTCGAGGCCGAAGAGACGCTTGTGAAAATGAACTCCTGAATAGCTGTCAAGATTAACATTCACAAACATCTACGAGGCTGATACGGAACCGCGACTAGTTAAGGCTTCGACACATTTGTGAAGGTATTCCTCCGCGTTTTTCTCATTTCGCGAGTCAGTTGTTGCGATCGTCGAAATGACGGAGAGCTCGCTGACTGCTGGCTGTTTTTATCTCACAGCCGTGCTAACGTTAGCTTCGCCTTAGCTTAGCGCCAACAAGATAGCTGCTTCTCCTAGGCAGCCCGAGCGAGCTTAAACCCGGTTTGTGCTCATGCTACAGCTAGCATTAGCTTCCATCCTTTTCCTCAGTTCATGGTTGCGAGAGGTTTGTCGTCACGCATTGCGAAACACACCGTAGATGTAACATTGCTCATATTGCTTTGATGTTTTAGCAGCACGTTTATGGTCTGACCTACATTGGTAGTTCAGTCACTGTGTTAATTGTATGTGGCATCAAGGACACGCGTAGAGATTGCTTTCCTTGAAATTCTTGAGCTTTAGCCTTTAGCCTGTTTAGCTCGCTGATGCCATTTTGTTTTCAGTCTCTGGTTGGAGTCAGCTAATTATATAGGAACAAATTTGAGAGATCACAGTCCAGCTCTTTATATTATGTTACTTTTTAATGGCTTGAAGAGGTTAGTCCAGTCAACGGATGCTCTCACGTTTTAACGAGTTTCATTAGCTTCAGGTAACCGTTAAAACACACACCTATGCACAGGAACTGTGTGGCCATATCATGCCATTATTACAATTTTATAGATGGTATCACGTAGCTAGTAATGGATGACTGCTCTCTTTATTTACCGTAGCTCCATGTCATGTACAGTTGATCGCAGTGATTTGTGGTCCGTGTGTGTTTGCTCTGATTGACACTAACGTGTTGTGTCTGCTTTTGTGTGTAGTTGGATCTGACAGCTGGTCGCAGTGATGGAGGGTCAGGATAATGCAGATCAGGGCAGCAGTGATCAATCAGAAATACAACGCAGAAGACAGCTGGACCGTCTGGACAGAGAAGAGGCCTTCTACCAGTTCGTCAACAACCTCAGCGAGGAAGACTATCGGCTCATGAGAGACAACAATCTGCTTGGCACTCCTGGTAAATGCTTAGTTTTTTTAATCAAAATTATAAAACTAAATATGCTTTACAGAGGTATTTTGGTCGTCGCACGTGGTGTAACAGAGCGGCGCTTGTGTATTTATGTTTTGGTTTAAGTGGTATTGAGTGAATGAAAGGAGTATACTTGAACATTTCTCCTGGTTGAAGCTGTAGTTGCTGTCAGCATAAAGTTACATGACTGTCCTTGATATGAGATGCTTATTAAAAAGCTGCATGTGATGCCAGCAAAATGAAAATATTCTCAGTGTTTTGGATTGCAGGCAGTAGGTGTTGTGTCATTCTGTAGATCTAAATCTTTTTTGGTTTTGGGTAAGTGAAGGGCGAAACAAATCCACAGACAGAAACCGTTTTATTTACAAATCAGGGTTTCATAAATGAAAGGTTTTTTGTTTTTTTTGAGTGCGTCCTTTCTCTGTTGAGAGATTTCACAGAATTTCTGTGCTGCTCTTTTCTATACAGTAAGAGACAGCGACTCCTAAAATGACCAAAATAAAAAAAGATGCGCAGAAGTGTGCCATTACAGGTCTTCAAAAGCCGTACAATAGCTAGATGCAAGGGACACAAGTTCATCACGTTTATTGTACAAAAGTCGCTATACACAAATCTTACTCTGTCATCCTATTCCCGTGTGAACATTCAGAATGCGTCACCACACCAGGTTTGATGCCGGTGATGTTACATGTGACAAATTAATTGTTTACTGAAACAACAAAATCTTTAGCCAAAAACTGATTGTTATTTAAAGTGAAATTGAAATTTGCATGCAATATTTATTTTCTTGGCATTGTTAGTCTTTAGGTGAACGATTAATCTGTGCAGGTTAAGAAGAATTTGTCTTGTTTATCTTTAATCAAAATTTGATCATTTATTTCTTCTCTGGAGTGGCATTTCTTCTCTGATGTCAGTTTGTTGGCTCGGTCAGGATGTGTGCTGAAGAGGCACCCAACAGACATCTTTCCTTTTTGGCCAAAAGCAGCCTCTAGTGGGGCCATGGGGATGCAAAAAAAGCACTTGAATGTCTTGCTCTGTGTCAGAGACGTCTCTGATGATACCAACCCACCATTGCCGGTCACGCACACAAGTAACATATTGCCCTGCTTTCTTAATGAAAATGGATGTATTATTCACTGGATTAGGTGGAACATCAAGATTAGGTACTTATGTTGCATTCCATTGAGTGTCGGTAGTCTGTGAATCCGATGTCGTAAATGCGTTCCATTGTAACAGTTGGCAAAAATATGGATGTCTATTAGCGTTGTCACGGTACAAATACCAGTGAAAATCCACGGTTCTCTGTACCAAAGCAAAACACAAAAACACTTTATATAAGAGGACTTTTATTTAATCAAACAGCACAAACTATATTTCATAGCCTAGAACTGCTTTTCTGATGGAGCGATTTTAAAGATACAAACATTAGCCATACATTTGTTCTCTAACACACATATTTTGGCTACACAGGTCATTTAAAAGCCTCTAGTGTGTAAAAATAGTACACTATTATGTCCATTCACTTTTCTCCCGATCAGCCACCAATGGTACGCAAGCACAGTTTTCTTTACTGTGTTGACATTTTCTCTAGAAACAGCGACTTTGTGATATACTTAAGACCATGTTGCTAGACAGAGGCAGGTGGTATTAAAGGGAAATGATTCTAGACAGCATTTTATTAGGTGAGCATTTGGATTTTCCCCTCGGTGCATCAGTTATTGGACCTTTATTTCTGACACAGTTGAACAAGACTGTTTAACTTTGCTTAGCTTCTAAAAGTTCATTTTGTTAAATATCTTTTAGAAATAAATTAAATTCTGGATTACCTCATACTACAAGCTATAGAATTCTATATGTTCAGTGCATTGGATCAGTCAGGTTGACTTTATGTTCCTGCAAATTACCCATTCTTTCTCTGGCATCTCAGTTCTAACCCATTTGTTTCTTGGTCAGGTGAAATTACGGCAGATGAACTGTTAAGTCGCCTTCGGCAGGTCAAGGATGGACCTGAGTCACCCAGCAATGTCTCCACTGAGGAGAGAAGGGAAGAGCCTGCTGGTAAGTCAACTGTTTTTCCCTTTATACAAAATCTTTTTCTGAAGTTCTGCCATTTGCTAAATTATACGCTTGTCATTCTCAGCAACAGAGATGGAAGGCACTGAGGAAAACCCAAGTGGGGAGACCCTTCTTGACTGGCTCAACACTGTACGACAGACGGGGAATACAACAAGGAGTGGATACCGGGGTAACCAATCGTGGCGGGCTGTGAGCCAAACCAATCCCAACAGCGGCGATTTCCGCTTCAGCTTGGAGATCAATGTCAATCGCAACATAGCTGAGCAGCAAACACAGACGGAAAGGCTGGAAGGGGGCCAGGAAAGACCAGATGGCCCTGTGCCTGAGCCCGAGAGTCTTATGGAGACTGCAGAGGTGGTTGAGGAACCAGTTGTGGATGAGCTGGCGGTTATAGTAGAGCCAGAGCTTCCAGTTCCTAGCATCCTCTCCCAAAGCACAGAAGTTATTGCACCAACTCCACCAGCTCCCCCAACTCCCCCAACTTTGTCCCCAGTAGAGCAACCACGTAGGGGTCAAATTAGGGCTCGCAGTAGAAGCCCAGAGCAGCGACGGACAAGGGCTCGCACCGCCAGAGGGCGCTCGCCACTTAACCTCGAAAGGCTGGACGGACTTCCACCTGCCCAGCATGGCCTGCCTTCTCGCAATCCTGAGATCCTTCCAGAGCCCCAGATTGAGGGAAGCTCACGGACTCGGCAGCTGTTCCTCTCTAGGCAGAGCACAGTGGAAACAGAAACTCAAGAATCAGAAGCTGCTCCTGAGTTACCCGGAGCACCACAGGAGAGGGAGGCTGCTGCTGGAGAAGCAGGAGCCTCGGGTCGTCGTCCTCCGACTATAATGCTGGATTTGCAGGTACGCAGGGTGCGTCCCGGAGAGTACCGCCAGAGAGACAGCATCGCTAACCGTACCAGGTCTCGTTCACAGACCTCCAACAACACTTTACTGTATGAAACTGAGCGCGGGGGTTTCCGCCGGACCTTTTCCCGTTCAGAGCGGGCAGGAGTCAGAACGTACGTCAGCACTATCCGCATTCCCATTCGCAGGATCTCGGACACTGGACTCGGGGAGGCCACTTCTTTGGCTTTGCAGTCTATGATCCGCCAGATCATGACTGGTTTTGGTGAACTTAGCTACTTTATGGACTCCGACTATCCAGACTCAAACCGTGAAGACAGCCCAGCTGCAGACCTCGCTGATGGACTGGGTAACCCTGATGCTTCCACCGGAGCCGCTGCAAGCGAAGCGGACTCCTACCTTCCCGGAAATGGAGGCTTGAACCAGGGTGGTTTAGAGGCACGGACAGAGGAGAGAGAAGTGGATGGTGCAGTGTCTGGTGCTAACAGTCCTCGGGAGAACCGAGGCAGGCAGCGGGCGCCCATCAGCTTGGATGAAACTGGATCTCTGCCCTTTCTGCGACTCGCGCACTTCTTCTTGCTCAACGAGGAAGATGACGACCAGCCCCGAGGTCTCACCAAAGAGCAGATCGACAACCTGTCAATGCGAAACTTCGGTGAGAGCGATGCGCTCAAAACCTGCAGCGTCTGCATCACGGAGTACGCAGAAGGCAACAAATTAAGGAAGCTGCCTTGCTCTCACGAATACCACGTGCACTGTATCGACCGCTGGCTCTCAGAGAACTCTACCTGCCCTATTTGTCGCAGGGCAGTTCTGGTTTCCACCAACCGAGAGAGTGTCGTCTAGCCAAAGTTGGATTTGTGGCACTTCGACATCACTTCCTCCCTTCCCTTTTTTTTATGTTTATTACCTGGTCATGTGAGAACTCGTATTGAGATTTATCCCCCCCCATGCATCCTATATGAAGCCATCAATAAGTTAAATCAGATTTGCTGGTTTCCTCCAATTTACACATCAGTGTATTTTGACCCATCTTACAATGGAATAAATACTGGTGCAAGCCCTGATCATTTACTTGTACTGAACATCAACATTAGGTTGAAGGGCAATGAGTGGTTCATATTAAAAGAGAGATTTGAGTTGTACTTTTTATGTGTTCCGTATCAGACGAAGTTTGCATTTTAATAAAAATTTATAATTTGAGTGTTGAGAATAGCATTAAGGATCAAGAAAAGTGTAATCTTTTCATGCACAGATACATTTCAATTTGGAAAATGCATTGAAATTGCTGCATCTGACATGATTTTGGTTTCATACAGTGTTGGTTAAAAGCATAGTGTGTGTGATGTACCAGTTGCACCGTTCTCATTAATGACTAAATTCAGATAAGTAGTAGAAAATTTCACAGTAGTTCTGAGTGAATTCATCATTTGGCCAGACACTTTTTACAGTTACAAACTCAAAAGGCTGTAAATATGCTACATGGACACATCAGGTTGTATTTCTGTCCGTCTTCCCAAAGGACGATGATGCATCAGTTGGCTGACTTCAATCTACTTCATTTATCTTAAGAAAAAACCTGGCTACGTATAGGCAATGTCGTGCAATGCTAATAAGGAAAATGTAAAGGACTTTTTGACATATTGACTTATATGTTGTAGTCTGTAAATATTAACATTTAAAATGAAGACTTAAATGGAAGTTTTTCTAACAGTTCTGTACATTGAGAATAGCATCGTTTATCTTACTCTGAGGAAATTATTTTTCTCATTATGTAATGGTTGGTTCATATGGGAGCTAAGGTCCTTTAGCCCCATGCTAGAAAAACAAACGCAGTGTTATTTAGAAACAATAGATGAAATATCTGTCTATACTGTTTCTGTGTTGACTTGGGATACTAACCCTAAGCATAATGTCCTCCACCATGAGTTACGTCAACATTTCATGTATCATAAGCAAGCCAACCATTGTTAAAAATGCATATTCTTATGTTCAGAGGTCATGTATTATAAGAGCGAGTTACTCGATAGAATTTCTTAATTTTGTCAGGATCATATTTATAGCTTATATTTTGAGTCATCTTTTGACTAGCTTCCAGCTTCCAGTTTGCTGTGTTTAAAATGAATAAAATGATTTCCTCACTTGACCGTTTCTCTGTGGCCTCGCCATCACGTTCAGTGCTGCTGTGGAATAAAGGAGCTTACAGTCACACTATCACACAGCCAGTCTAATTTAGCAATACATACTACATAATATGCTGTGAAAGGTTTTAATTGGTTCCTCGTATTCTGGTTCTAGGTTATTATTTACCAAATGATACTGGTTTTCCACAAATGGTCAGCATTGTTTTTGAGTTCTACTTGGATTTCTTTGGCGACGTTTGCTTGTATCACACCAGTGCTTACCGCACACAGACGTTGCACACTTTCTGCTCTGAGGAGAGACAAACTACTAAATATTGATCTGTCTGTTCTGGCTTCATCAAGCCGTAATGTTATTTGTATATTACAATAATAAAAAAAAAACATGTACAGCAACGTGACTGCGATGGTTTGTTTAAAAAAAATAACCAAGTTGCGTAGTCGTTTTTTTACCCTAGTTCTGTGGTTTTTAGTTATTGCAAACACTAAAATAAGTACCTTGTTGTGGTTTTCCATTTCAAAACCCTTTAATAGAAAGCTTTTCCCAATTGTTTTGAATGGCTCTTATTTCATCACGATGATCTGTCAGTTGAAAAGACTTCTAAAAATAAGTAGCTGTTGTATTAATCTTAATGTACTGTTTAATTGAACAATATTATACATTTAGATTATAAAACTTAATACCAGATACCATTAAACATAAGCTAACTGGACTACATATATCAGTGGATGTAATATTCCATGTTTCATCATTACATACCATATTTACAAATCCGAGATCACTGTGTGTATCCGTGCCCTTGTAATGAGACGTCCACAAGCGTTGATGAAAATGTTCAGTGGCTGGTATACATATAGTCAAACCAAAATGTATTCAGACACATTTCTCACATTTTCACAGTTTATTCACTAGAAAAGGGCAATCAAGTTGACTCTATTGTGTCAGAACACAGTCCTATTGATAATGTCAGATAACTGATAGAAAAGTATGTAATTAATTGGGTTGGATAGCTGTGTAGTGAACCAGTCACCAACTAATTAAGGAGAAACCCCACCCCCTTTTTGGGTCCTAAATACTAATCAGGTTTACTGGTAGTTTACTGTATGAAGACTGGGTATGATATGTTTGATATCCTAACATTAATTATAGTGTCACAAATGGTAACTGCCATCTGAGTAATTATTGGATTGTTTGTATATGTCATGGTGTAGCTACAGTACGTTAGGTGAGGAACATTACAGTTTTTTTCACTGTATTTCTGTAGCTTCCTGTTCCTCCTCGCGGTGATTGGCTGATCCAGGCCAGCGCTGAGAAAAGTAACAGCTTCCACGCGACCAAGCCGTCAATATGATATACGCCGCTGGCGGATCATTACAGCAGCTTAAAGACACAGTTACACTCGCAGATGGTTAACTAAAAATACATACATTTTAAACATGATAATTATTATTTCGACAATCATATTTGACTGATTACAGTCATCTTCCGGGCGTTAAGCGCCACCCCTTCCAGTACCTAGTCTAATAGTTATTGTTTGTCTCTGTATGGTGTCTCTGTGTGTGTGTGTGTGTGTGTGTGTGTGTGTAATAGAGTGATTACGGCAGGTGACTAGTTCTCCAGTTAGACTTGTTTCTGTGATTTTGTGAGCTCAGACAGGTTAGTTCAGGTGATATCGTCGCTGATAACATGGCTCTACGCGCCTGCAGCACTTTTCTCCGATCTTACTCGATGCATGGAAAGGTAACAACGAACTCTCCATTTACAGCTTACAAGTGTTTGGTCACCGTAAAAATGTGAGAGACATTTCCTGGAGGAAAACTTATGAATCGTACTACGATGAAGGTTTGGCTCATGAATATTAATTCGGGAACTTGACGCTCGAACAGTGATTGGCTCAAAGGCAGGCGTCTGTTATATTCTACCTGGACGTGTCCTGACTGTTTCTGTTCGCTTCACATTGATTTATATTGCGCTTTTTTACAATGCGAATCATTTCAAAGCAGCTTTACAGATAATGCAAGCTTCAGATATTACAATTAAGAAGCCGGAAGGGACTGTGGATTGAAAAGCATGTCTCACCTTGGACGTTGTATGAAAGTTATAAAAGACGTTTGGGTTGTTAATATTCATGAGATAAATATTGATGTAATTGAATTTCCTGGAAAATCTGATTGCCAGTGGTGCACACAACCTTCCATATATTTTAGCAGATTAAAAAAAATCCCTTAAGACGGATAGTTAGACACACAACAGCAGTCAAAAGTCTAATTATACAGGATAAATGGCATCATTAATATCTTTACTTTAACATTTGATCAATTCAGTGCATCTTTGCATTGCAATTTTTAAGGAAAAGGCAAAAAAAGTTGCTTTATTACAACTGCATAAACCACTGTGAGCATTATAATAATAGTAATTATAAAAAAGGAACCTGTTGATTACAAGCATATGAACAATGTGGTTTAAGAAAAAAAAATATGCAGGCAGACTTTGGAAGGCTGAAATTGTGGGTATATATATTTTTTTGTTTGTACATTCATCACAAATATATCTTTGCTTTGCATTATTAGTCATTTCTCGGTGGACTCTCATCAGTCCGCTTCAAAAGCTCCTGTCCCGTGGACATCAGTCATCTGGACCACCTGGTGCTCACGGTTCGAGATCTGAACAGAACCACACATTTTTACTCCAAGGTTTTGGGGATGGAGGTCGTCACTTTCAAGGTAGAACGTCACTCAGTACAAACAGAACCACACGGTGGCAGCAGAGTCTGAGTAATCGTGTCTCTCCAGGGCGACCGAAAAGCTCTGAGCTTTGGAGAACAAAAGCTCAACCTGCATCAGGCTGGGAAGGAGTTTGAGCCCAAAGCCAAGACCCCCACACCGGGATCGGCTGACCTGTGCCTCATCACCAAAACCCCTCTGACGACCGTCGCTGCCCACCTCCAGGTGACTGGATCTGTTTAGACTATCCACCTTTCCATTCATGAGCAACAGGATGTTGACTTGGGATGAAATTGCAATTAAAAACAATCTCATACAACAGATAAATGAGTTAATTTACAATACATTTTTTGCTAATTAAATGACAGCTATTCAATTTTATGCTTATTTACTAATTTTGCAATATCGTACCACAGAACAGTGGCAATATTAATATATAATAAAGCAATATCACACAAGCAAGAGCCAGGAATCAAACCAATCAGCTCTGGAGTTAATTACAACAGACAAAAGAAAGAATGAAATATTAATATTAATAACTGGACAAAGATGCAACAAGGTGTACTTAACATCTTTAAAGCAGGAATAAACTATAGTCCTATAAAGCACACTGAGCAATATAATACAATTAAAAAACTATAAAGAGCATAAACCTAATGCCTCTGAGCTGTTAATTATACATTTAGAAGTAGCGTAGTTCAATTAGAAATATTACTACTAATAATCTATTCAAATTATTATGCAAATGTAGGCATACATTATTATTGACACATTATTACCAGTTATGTCTATTTTTACAGAAAAAAAGGAATGTAGTCCACATTTAGAAATCGCCCTAACAGGAAGTAACTCTACTACTACATGTCTAACACTTTATTATGATGAGTCCACAACACACTTCATAGTGACTATCAGAAACCTGTTCTGCCAACCCATTAAAAGTCTACTCTGAGAGTTATGAGAACTAGACTTGGCGTGTAGTTATTTGTAGTTCGTAGAAGTGGACTGTTGAAATAAAGTGTAAACTTTGAATGATTTATCCTGGTTTTAAACTCAAGAACAAAATCAGGAGCCAAAACAAGTTTAAGTTTAAGTTTGAACTGACACTGAAGAAGTGTGATGTGAAGCTCTCTCTGGTGAGTTGTGAGTGGTTCACAGATGACCCTGAGGTGCTGATGTGTTGCAGGCGTGTGGAGTGCTGATAGAGGAGGGGCCCGTGGACAGGACTGGCGCTGTGGGGCCCATACGGTCCCTCTACTTCCGTGACCCCGACCACAACTTGATTGAAGTCTCCAATTACCAGCAGTAGACAGCATCAACATGAAGAGATCAACATGAACATGTCCTCGTGTGCCTTCACAAAGATGTTTTTAAATATAATAAAAAACCCCCACCAAGGTTGTTTTCACTTCTGCTTTCAGCTGAGCTACAATCTCTTAACTTCTTTATGTCTCTGCTGCAACAAAGTGTTTTGGTCCAAGCATAAATCCTCTCAAATGCATGATTTACAATTTGAGTTATGCTGTGGGATAAGCTTATTAGAAATCTGGAAAACTCTGGATTCACTTGCAAATGTACATTTAAAATGCAATGTTACATAAACTTCTAAAAATATATGTATCACCAGTTTAATTTATTTGTAGGAACCGACAGAGCACTTTGACTTGGAAAACAGTAACAATTATTATAAAAAAAAATGTCCCACTTTATATTAGTTGGCCTAAACTAGTTACACTTAAATGAATAATTTGGTACAATGGACTTTTTGTGTACATACATGAATTTTTCTTTACCTATATGTAATTAGATCTGTTATTCATTTGTGTCCTACCGATACCACCAAACCTCTCCCTAACCGTACCTGTATCCACCTCAATACCAGCAACAGTGATATAATATATGAAACAGATTTGTGTAAGTACATAGTAGTTACGGCCACCTAAAGATATAAAGTGGGAATGAAAAAGGACATTAAAACAATGGCCAAACCTTTGCATAACTCTGAAACACACCTGAAAGACCTCTTGTGAAGAGTCTAACCCACTGTTATACAGCTTTGGGAAGTCCATGTCGGGAAATCCCGGCAGTAAGAGTCCTGAGAGGTCGATCATCAGGTTTCTGGAAGTGTGGAGACGTAACCTGCAAAGGTTTGTCCATCAAAACCTCTACAGCCGCTCCAGCCTGAACACCAGAAAGAAAATAACTGAGTTTCATGATGATTCAATTTATAATAATACGCTGCCAATGTTTGGCGAACAGGACGGTTATTACTCTTTACCAGTCCCAGTTGATATTTCATAGCTTTAATTACTCTGTACATCAAAAATAAGATGTACCTATTGTGTTTATAATGTATTGGAAAACACTTCTGTTGCTATTGAGGTGGATACGGGTAAGGTTAGGGACAGGTTTGGTGGTATGGGTAGTAGGTTTAAGGGAGGGTAAAGGTGTAAGGGATGTGTGAACAGTGTAATTATAACCTAATTACAGATGTAATTACTTGCAGGAAATGTCAAATATAAGCACATTGTAAAAACATGTATGTACATAATATGTGCATTGTATCAGAATCAAAAAGCTGTCTCTTGTGCCAAGAATTGGTTAACATTTTTTTTTTTGTATCGTATTGCAAATAATTAATCTGCTGACTTCTTCTACGGGAGATAAATTTCAGCATTTAAGGCCACCTAATATGAAATGTGAGCTCATTTCCTTCTTCTGTCACAATGTGGAGTGTTTAGTCGCATATTAACCGAGTATTTCCTATTGTCACATTCTCTGAGCATGAGGGACAAGTGATGTGTTACTGATAATATGTGACCTTGTAGTTTCCTCCAAGCGGTTTCCCCCGTCCCACGCACATGAAAAATCGATCTGTTTCAGTGGAAAATGCTTTTTGTTTGTTGTTGTTGTGTCCCTGTCAACCTAGAGTTTATATAATGATGGGTGTGATAGTGCTGATGAAGGAGGAAGAGACTTGTGTCACACCAGCAAATCTGTTTCCCATCACTGAAACTAATAAACAAATCTGCAGACCTTTCCTTATTATTATTTCCTTAGCCCACCTATTTAATCTCAAGAATGAAATGCCTTATGTATTTCAACTTAAATTACATTCAACTGAATTAAAAATAACATTTCACATAAATTATTAAAAGACATTTTAATCACACAACTTGTGAGTTAATATAAAAATGTAAGTTGCCACTGACTCATCATATCATTTTTTTGCAGTGTACTAAGGTAAATAAATGATTTACTGTTATACGGTAAACAGTAACATTTTCATAAACAACATTTCTTTATATTCTCATCATTACAAATTACTCAGTATGTCATATTTGGATTCATATCTCTTGGAATCTTATTTTTATTTAAGCTATGAATCCAAAATATAACATATATACATAACTTAATATATTTTTTCATGTTTCCTGAAAATATTATATAAATTATTTTTTTGTTTAAAACAAATAACAATATCGGACAAATTGAATTTAAATTTTATTTATTAAGACATACAGTAAACAAAATATGGATGACTATTTTACTGCTCAAACGCACCCTGATTAAAGGATTTTAGATATTTATACAAGAAAACAAGACAAAAATGCTAAGGAAATTGAAAGACATTTAAAGTCAGTGGTTTCTATGATAGGTCATTCATTCATGTTACATTTGATATTTAAAGACACAGTTAAATGCATACTCTGAACACACTTTTGAACAATATCAATCCATAAATCTGATTTGTGAAGCAGTCTGGAGTCATAAATCTCACAGTGTTCAGGCCAGAGCAAAACTGGTCCATTTCTCCATTTCTCTCACCTGAAGTTTGATTGATGTATTGATTGATCGATTGAATTGATATTTGAATTAATATGTTTTACAGCAAAATCAATAAATGTTCTAAATAACATTTTTTCAAAAAAAAAAACAAAAAAAACTGAAGAGATGCTTTACAGCTGATTTCATTCCCAAAATCCCTTTTGGCCACACCTTTTTTAGGGTCCAGTTCTTACAGTTAACTACAACTATAACCTAACTTACTGCTTATTGATAGTTACTAAGGATGTTGTTAAGGTTAAGTAATTAAAGATGTGGAATATGGTCATGCAGAATATAGGCTTTATCAGCACTAATAAACAGCCAAAATGTGAAAAGTATAGGCAGAAACAACTAGTTAATAATGAGAATTGTTTGCTATACTAGTGTTACCTTCATCTTTATTCATGTTAGAGCACAACTGATTTCAGATTAGATTTACAATATGTATGTAGAGTTCCTGTAAAGCCTAAACTTTCGGTTTCCTTTACTTAAACAATGAGAATGATTTATGATGTGTTAGACTGACTTATGATATCTAATCAGTTTTTTTCCACATTGGGTGCCACACATTCACACACTTTAAGGATTTGCTTTATCTTGAGGTCAACTCTTAAAAGCAAACAGTGTCCTACGACAAAAGGAGAAATTGTAAAACTCAAATTTATTGGACTTGCTAGCCTCAAATCAGAGCTTCCTTATTTGTAGTTTGTTTGGTCTGTTTCAGACTCAGGGTAGTTATTTAGTTGGTCATTAAACCATTCTTTGTTTGCGCTGGACATGTTTTGATCTTACTTCTTACAAGATAATTTACCGGTGTGTTTCCGGCTTCCTAATGTTTAATGGTGTATTTGACATCCTTATTACTGTCTTTTTTTTGATGAATAGTATAATAGGTTAATAGTATACATTTCCCAGTAACTCATTAACCAGTACACTTTTCACAACATATGAATATCACGTTTATTTGTCTAAGAATGTGAGTGACTAAAAACAGACAATATGTTGAGGTATGGATTGAAACCAAAATCCCCTAAATGCATCTTTCTATTGTTTCTGGTTTCTTTCCAAGGAAGTTACAACATACAAAAACATACCTTTAGTTCGGACACCCATCAATAGACAATCACAGGCATTATGTAACTCCGAACAGGAATTACCTGTGCCAATTACCGAAAGCTACGCCATTGACAAGACATCTGATGATAGATGCAGCCGCAGATCTTTATCTAAATCAGCAAATATCACCATAAGACGAGGACTGTGACCTTCACTCTCTGAATGAAAGCAAAGTTTATCACACCGAAACTGCATCCCTAGAGAGCACACTGTTGAGTGTTCCACAATGCACAGCGTATGTGTCACCTGTAACAATGGCGGTAGTCTGTGGCACAGAAATACACTGGCCTTATGACTATAGAGTGTAAAAGCATCTTTTGTTCAGCTAACCCATTATCCTCAAAGTACAGGAGCTATATTCCTGAAACCACCTGAGTTCCTTTCTTGAAAGCTCGTGACTAATTTATTTATTAAGTATTTAACAAAACCCTGAACTTCAACCTAACCACACTGTCCTCCACTGCTGGATTAATATAAAACAGATGGTTTCTGTCCATTCAGCTGTTTTAGCATTGAAGGACTCCACAATATAAAATATCAAGTCCCCAGATATTTCACCCATGTGTTGTGTGTCTCTTCAGATGTTTAATTCAGCATTAAACACTGAGACAGACTTTTCTTACACCCATTATTTATAGTTGTTTTAAAATATAAGCACATTGGAAAAACATGTATGTACATAATATGTGCGTTGTATCAGAATCAAAAAGCTGTTGTTGCTGCTTACACACACAATCTTGTCACAGTCTCTGAAAGCTGGCTCTCAAACAGCAGGAATAAACACCAAATCTGCAAAACCACATGCATATACTCTGCCTTTTTGCAAAACACCAAACAATTCTTTGTGTAACATATTGTGGTTTGAAATGTTTGCTTTTGAGATGGGTTATTGAAAATGTATGTAAGCTGTAATTGAAATTCAACCATTGACTCTACAAATATAGGCTACAATTAGTACATAAAATCTTACTACAAACAAAATATTACACTTTACATAGTAGAATGTGTGCCGGTTTGGTCTGACGTGACCCCTGAAGATTTTTGTCCATTTTCTGTCACTTTTGTTTTCTTGTCACTGTCACCTTTAGCTTGCTTAGTTGGAGACATTTGACAGATGGACAGATACTATTTGAAGAGAGCTGAAAGATGACATGTCATTAATCATGAACTGACCTTAGCTGGAAGAATTGGCTCTTTGTCATTGTCCTCTTGCATTATTGAAAAAAACTATCTTTATACAATTAGATTACTAGATTACTGACACTGAACTTAATCACCGCTGAATTACTTGTAACTCTATTTAGTGTCTAATTATAACATGTCTGTCTAGTTTTAGTCTTGTTTTCTGGTCTTGTGTTCATTTTGGTTGTTCCCAGGTGTCTTGCCCTTATATGGTTTTTCCTGTGTTTATTGTCATTATTGGTTAATTGATTTGTGTGTTTCCCCAGCTGTGTCGAGTTTGAGTCATTAGTTCCTGTGTTTAAATGCCTGTCCTTTTGAGTTCTCCCTTGTCTGTGAATATTGTATGTAAATGTCAAGTGTAAGTTGATGCAGTAAATATACGCTCTTTATTTGACTCCTTTGTGCAAGTCTCCTTGATTCCACAACCACCGAACGTGACATTAATGTAAACTAGTTCATTTTTGTAAATATTAATGTTTCATTGGTATACAAGCTCCTATCATGTTCCTAGCCCATTCATTTTAATGGGCTTCATACATCTAATTTTGTTTTACTTTTATTGAAGTTAAATCCAGTCTTTTCTGTAAAGGTCTGACATTTCTGCACTTTCTGTTGAATTATCTTCTGAATGAATTTTACATTTTTCAATCACAATTGTATTTTTGACATTAATCTCTCTAACATTTAGCCATAAATCTTTTTGAATGAAAAAACTAGCAGCAATGGCTTAACCTGCTGATCTCTGACACCTAGGACACAATCTCCAGGTAGCTGTCAAAGAATAACAAACCTGAAGTTATCTGCTTTCTACACAGCATGCATTGTAAACTTACAGTCATGCAGACTCTTTCACTGATTAACTGCTTTTATGGAAAGAGATAAAAATGGCCTCACTTATTTTTCATTTCTATATATTCTCAGTTAAATACAAATGAGTGAGACGTCATCATATTTAACAATAAAATGGAGTCTTTATTGAGTTTCAGTCCAAACAAGATTACATACTTCTAGCAGAAGTCATCATGAAGATTCCATCATGCAATATTTAAAAAGAACTTACTAGAGAAAAAAATAATTATATTTACAAACAAACCTTTAGGCATTTTGAGGAATATTATTAATAAATATTGCATAAAACTAATTTAAAAACAGACATGGTGGGAAATGGGATAGTTCTACAGTATATACATCAAGAAAGAGAGTGTGTTTGTGGAGTACTTGTAATTAAATAAATTCTACAAGTCGTTTCACACACATACACACACACACACACACACACACACAAAACAAGATTCATTGCACATTATTGGCCCAGTAATAAAGCAGCATGCTGTTTACTGCAGCTGAGCCAGCAGTGGTTTACAGTCATCTGAATGATCCAGGCCTTCGACGGCTTCAATGAGCCTCTCCACTCTCTCGCTGGACAGAACTGCACCTGCATTGCTGCGAAACTTCTTCTGAAGGCTTTCTTGGCTGAGCGGGTTCCTCCAGTGACCATAGAAGGTGTCACAGCGTCCCCGCAGGACGTCTCCACTCACCAGGGTGACCTCGACCTCAGCGTACATGATGTTGAAATTGGCCGGGTTATCTTGGGGGTGCTGCACACGTACGCGGGAGAGCAGAGCCAGGAGCTCGGGCCTCTGGAGGGCCTCGGGGTGGAACGACTGCACCGTCACTTCCCCATCCAGCAGAGCGGTGCAGGCGTTGAACTGGAAGGAGTGGCGCGCCTGGTGCTCCGTCTCTGGGAAAGGCCGGTTGATGTACTTAGACAGCGGCACCCGAAGCAGGATGTCCTGCACCAGGTTTGGAGAAACGCTGCCTCCTTTCAGGCCAACCAGGGTCTTGTGCACTATGGCGGCGGCATCGGCAATCCAGTGCATGCCGAGGTGAGCGGGAAAGCGTTTGAAGGCGATGTCTTGCGTCTCTATGAGGAAGTCGTGCTCATGCTCCTCCGGGGAAGCGATGGCATTTGGGGCATAGTCTTCATAGAAAGCACTGAACCCGGCCACCCCGGGTACTGCGTCCAGGACGAGAGGACTCGCCTCCAGCCCACGGGACGCCAGCAGCGCCGCTTCAAGACCCAGGCGCGAGGCGTTACCGATGTGAAGAGGTTTGGACTGTGTTGCTGCATTAGCCATCGGGGCACCTGCCAGAGATGCAGCAATGGCCAAGGCGTTACTGCACTGATTGCGATCCAGAGAGAGGAGGCGAGCACAGGCTGCTGCACTGCCCATAGTGCCCACCACGCTGGGAGGATGAAACCTGACAGAGAAGAGAAAGAGTCATTATTTCACCAGCTCGCCACATCTGTGCTACAGTGCTCTCGGCTAACATTGCTCTTAATTTTGGGTACATGCTATTTTCTTCTAGAAGTAAAAATTATAAATAGCAAATGATCTTGAAATCATGTGCAACTGGTCTCTAATTATGGCCCAGTCCCTCCTTCACAATTATATCTAATATGCAAACTCTTTTTTAATTGCTTGCAGTGTGAAAACCCAGTAAAGTCTGAAATAGTAATAGCATATGTAGTTAGATTTAATCGGCTGCTGACGTTATTCCAGAAGCCAAGTGGATTCTGTTTTTACAGCACTCAGGAAATAACAAATTACAAGTGTTTAACTATATTCATTTTCCATAAGGACTGCTCTGCATAAACAGCTGTCTAAAGAAGCTTTGACAACTTTCACAAATGTTCCGACCCACCCAGCTGTGTGTGCTCTACCTGTGCAGAATACTATCACTGTTATACATGCTGGGCTGTACTTAGACATGCAATTACTCACTCTTTAGCTGACACAAAGAAATGGACTCTAACCTCTTAGGGATGTTGTGAGCCTCGTTGGAGAATCTCATCAGTCTGCCTTGGATTTCGATGCCCACATTGAAAGCGGTTAGAAAGTCAAGCCCGCTTGGTTTGCTGTTGTTGTGCAGCATGTCGCTTATAGCCAGGAGGGCAGGCAGCACTGCTCCAGAGGGGTGGGTCGCAGGATGCCAAGTGTCGTCAAAATCCATTGAATGAGCCTGTGAAAAACCAACATGTCAATCAAGGTCTAGAGTGTTTTTCTGTTTCTACATATTGGCATTCATGTCTCATTGAAAAGTCATTGTCTTCAGCCAAAACACTAGAGAGGAAAAGGAAAATCGTGTGCATGGTTGCATGAGCAAGACCCAAAAAACCAGCCTGTCTAGTTTCTATTTGAAACACTTCCTGGAGTGTTATTGCATAAACATGCTCAATTTAGTGCATTAGCAGCAGATTTTCCTACAACTCCACGGATGTGTCTGTGTTCAGTGAAAGTTCCACAGTGCTGAGATTTTATCATTTGAGTTGTTTGGCACTGAATGTTGCAAAACAAGTTTATATATATGTCTTGGCTGGACGATAATTTCAAGACTCGCAGAACAGGACTTTCTGGAACACTAAGAATGTGACCAGGAAGTTGAATCACACATTCACTGCAAGCTGAACTAGGAAATTCAATTACAACTCAATGCACGTGATGTCACTCACCGCTACTCCATTCACAAAAGCTGCGAGGGTCGGAGAGAGCTTCACGCCTTGGCGGCCGTAAACGAAGCTGACGTCATCAGGTGCGTACATGTGCTTGAGGAAAAAGATCAATAATTCATTCACACATCCAGATACCAGAAATTGCCAACATTACTGCTCAAACATAGATATTGTTTGCACACCATTAAAGAATTTTATTCTTTATGACTTAGTGATAGTGATTACTTTAAAATAGTGTCTTTGAATGATGGAAAAACACAGCTCGTTTTCTCTACAGAGTAGTATTCATGATTGAAAACAGCGCTGTGCCTTACCTGGCAGTGCTGAAGGGAAAGTTCAAACACATCTGTGGTGCTTCCCAAAAGACCAACACCGATGCTGTCCAAAACCATGCGTTTGCTGCGCTGCAGCACGGTTGGTGACAGATGCATTGGCTGGACGCTTTGAATGAACCTGCCAAAACTGCTGGTCACTGTCTCCTCAGGGGCAGGACGCTCCACCACTGAAAACAGATGAGACTAACAGTTGAACACTTGACATTGCTGCACAGTACCCATGCTTCTGAGTGCCAGTCATTATTCTAGATTGGTCTGTTACACTGCAGACCCTATCGAAAGCCTAGACTTTCACTTCTTCTTTCCTTTTCCATCACAAGGTAACAAACAGTTTACTAACAATAAAGTTTACAAACAATAAAGCTTTGACAATAGAGCTCACCATCTAGTGCAGACTTATGAAGTCCTCGAGCAGCAGAGATAGCAGACACGTATCTGGTGGATCGCTGTGTACAAATATTAATGGTTGAGTGGCTTACCAGACATACAGTACATAAAGTTAGTAGACACTATATGTTTTGTTTTCTTTTGTTTAAAAAGTCCAAAAAGAAAAGTTTTAATGCAATTATTGTTTATCCTTTTATGAAACAACCTCAAAAACAGTTATTGTAAATAGTTTAGACATTAAATCTTTAGTAAAACTCACAAAAAAAACCCCCAACAACTTATATACCTAATATATATATATAATAAAAATAAATTATTTACCTGCAGGGTTGAAAGCATCTTGTCAATTTTTGTTAAGGATCTGGATATGAAGATGCTTGGAATCTTTCGTCGTTGATGTGAAGTTAAAGAAATGCTGTCGTCTTCTCTCTATCTCAATGTAGAGGTGAAATGATTGCTGGTAGACGATGCTGATGTGCTAGAGTCAGGTGTATGCAGCCTTTATATAGCTCAAAAGACAATGATACACCCACAGAGCCCACAGAAGAAGTTGGGTTGGATTTTCCAAGTATTGTTATTTTTAGATTAATAGGTGGGATTTTTCAGCAGGAAACAAACTGTCTTACTGAAAGGATCAGTGATGTCATCTACATGAGGACATGGGTTGGTTGACATCACTGTAACTCCTCCCAGGTCCACTGAGGATGTTTCTATAAACTTTATGAATTCTTCACAAGCATCTCAATACTTCATTACAGATCAAGGATCTTCACTAGGTAAGTTTCCTTATTTCTGTAATCTTTTTCTCATCTGATATATGAACACAACATATTTAAGCAACATAAATTTACAAATATACTAAATTACTCCAGTGTTTTACTGTCCATTCAGTTTTGATTTAGTTTAATATTTG
>JAUYWG010000048.1:3284224-3296736 GCA_034779775.1 Enteromius afrohamiltoni
TTCTATATATCGTAAATATAAAAAGCAATACATATACAAAATCAGAAATGTACAAAGCAACATTAACATTTCACTATTCAGTAGGTGTATCATATGTTATAAACACTGAAAAGTCTGTTCAGGCTTACTGTAAGTTTATCTTCAAGTCTTGTCCTCAGACGGCTGTCTTGTTTATGTTGGCTCCTTGCTGCTGGTTCTTTGAGAGAAATTAAATCTCTGCAGTTGTCATTGTACTTCTGCCAAGACTGTTACAGTATCGTTCTTCAACTAAGAGTCTTTAGACATCTGTGTTAGAAAATCCTGTTTTAATGCCTAAAGGCTAAAACATTCATTCTGTGAACAGTGTTTGACTCCGGCTCAGCTGTTTGCTGAACCAGACACCTGTGTCACTTACCTACGGAGGGGAGGGAATATATGAAACTAAACACACCCATGCATAGACTGTTTAGTGCACATTTAAAATATGAGAAGCACACAGAGTTACAAGGCACATGTTTACAGCTTTTGTAGCTGTTAAGTTTAGATATGGGGTAGGGTTAAAAGATCTATATGGCCATGCTGAATAAGTCATTGATGTGTGCTTCTTAGTTAGTAATGAACAGCCACATACTATTGATATGCAAAACCCTGATATCCATAAGTTAAAAGTTACTGTTATATCAACTCATTTGGGCTGATCAAACATATTTACACTCACTGCGACTTATTGATTATGAGATGACTTGACTGACCAAAGTACTGTATCGTACAACCACAAATGTTTGAGCCTTTACTTTTTATTATAGCTTCCTGTTTACAGAACTTAATCTTATCAGCAGAAAGCTACATTTAAAGAAAGGTTCATGGCATCAGGAAGTGGCTTTCCAGCAAGTTTTTATGGAGAGCCAGGTGTGCTTGGACTCCTGGCCAATGGCATCAGCGCTTTCCTCGTCCTACTGCAGAACTTTCACGGGGCCAGGACTGGAATTCCTGCAGAGGGAGTAGAACACATATTAGCAGGTATGGTTGTGCATTGTTTCTGCCATTTTTATAGAAACAACAATAAAATAAACCTATTTGCATTGCTCATTCATTCTTTTCTGTGCATCTTGTGTTCGTTTATACAGGTGTTCATCTCATTCTAATTGGTGGAGTGTGTCAGCTTGTGGCAGGCTTGCTGTCTTTCCGAAAATATGACCATCTTAGTGGGGCTTCATTTGTAGGGTACGCAGCACTGTGGGCAAGCTATGGGGCCACAAGAATTTTCCTAGGCGCCAACCAACAAAGTCCAATCCCATTCAATGAATCCTCCATGATAAATAGCACATTTCAAGATCTGCTCACAGACACTACCAGCAATAAAACCAACATGTTCATCAAGGAGTCTGCCATAGCTGGCCTGGTGCCTTACATACTACTTTCCTTTCTACTGGCCTTCTGTTCAGCAACCGTAAACTACATCATGCCCTTTGTGTTTGGGGCCATCACCCTCACACTGATATTTGAGGCTGTGGGTCTTGTAGCAGGCTGGGGTTTGGTGGTCTCTGGGGTACTAGAGCTCCTAATACTGGTCTTTGCAATATATGGCTCATCTGCACTGCTAATCAAGGGACTGGCCCAACGCTACGTGTTAAAGGGTTTCGGAAACCCTCTCTTTAACGTGCTGCTCCTAGGAACCACCAACGCCAGTAGCTCCCAAAGCTTGGGCCAAGAGAAGAAGAAGAACACAAAATATGCTGAACCGATGGCCTTGGGATTCTTCTGTGACACCGTCTCACCATTTATCTTTGCCTTCTACTCCTTTAAGTATTTCCCATCCCTCTCAGTAGCAGTCATCTGGATAAGCATAAATTCTGCTGCTCAGCTTCTGTCTAGCTATTACGCGTACATGCGTCAAGACTGCTACCATGCAACCAAGTTTGGCCTGCACTGCGTGTTTTGGTTGGTGAAGACCTGGGAGGAGTATGTGGTGTCTGTAACCATCAGCCGGGTCGAAGCTGGTGAAGTAAGGCATGCCATGGTTGGCAACTGGTTCTTTGTTTCAGCCTCCTTGGTGCTCTGCATCGCAAGTCTAAACAAGGACACTCTTGAGGTAATTCACAACTCATTTTTTGTCCTGGTGACCATCTCGACCATCTCCCAGATTCCCATTGAGGGGTACTACATCTTTTTTGGAGTGACCTGCTCTCTTTTCACTCTCCTGTCCTACTATGGCACTTTCGCTCGCCTCATCAACACAATTGCAGAGAAGTCTTTGATCCCAGTTGGACCACAGCCTGTTTCCACTGAATCCCTGGAGAAATATCTCAGTAACCTCAAAAGATCCAAACAGCATGAGCCTGAAGATAAAGGTGCACAGCTCCCCGATGCTTTGTTTTATCTTTGCAATGGAGTGGCTGCACTCTCAGCCATTCACAGCAGTCAGCTTGGCTTGGCGTTTTTTGACCTCACCGTTCCATGGGTGCTCATCCCAGGAGCCATAATCCAGGCCTACGTCAGTCGACTACAGGTTCAAGGTGGCCAGAGATTCGGCTCGGTTGTGCCCTCCTTTTATGTGGCTATTTGGGCAACTTGGAGCTGGTTTAGATTTGCAGGTATAAACAGACACAAATTCATAGACAGAACTTAAAACAAAAAATAGTTGACTACAATTTTTTTGTAGAAATCTAAGATGTATTCTTCCTGCAGGACACCGTTTGCAAGTATCCACAGAGTCAGCGAATGGATTTGCAGCAGGGGCAATAGCATTCCTGGTCATCAATGCTTTCTTGATTCTAGTTGGTAGGTTTCTTCACAAATACTTTAGAATAAACTCTCAAAACTTAGTTCTGCATTGTAGGCATTGGAAACTGTACTCTTTCTTTCTTTCTGTACAGCGGCCTACAACAATCTTGTTCTCTTCGCATTGACCACTATCATGGAGGTCATCATAGTGTGTTTTCTCCTCTCTACCCTTGGAAGACTTCCCTATCAGCTAGAAGGTATATATTTCATAAGAAAACATTTTGTAACATATAAATATGAAACAATGCTTGAAGCTTAACAATTTTCTTCTTGAAACTCTTTCTTTAGTTGCCATGCTTGCAATTTTTGCCATTATTTGTTTGTATGGCATGCTGGCGTCCCTTGTGAACAGTATCTTCTCCAAGACCCTGATACCAGTTGGACCTTCCCTTATCAAGGTATTGGTTTCATCTATGATCACAAAATGCTTAAACCATTTATGTTACACATTCATGGTAGCACAAAAGCTTCCAACTTACTAATATATCTTCTTTATCCAAGGACAAGAAAAAGAAGAAATCTGAAATCACATATCCATGTTTTGTTACCAACTCTCGGGAAACCAGCGGGCTCCTCAAGATTGCCAAATTGCTGGAAAACAATGGAGTGTGTGGCATTCCTACAGACACTGTCTACGCCTTGTCTGCCTCATGCAAGAACCCTAGTGCAATCGAGAAGATCTACTCTATCAAAGTACATGCCAGCAGACAAGCTATGAAACATAATATTCTGCTACACATCATCAAATGCCTGTGCTCTTTGTTCGCTGACCCACAAACTTTTATCTCTGCCAGGATCGTCCTGCAGAGAAGCCAATTTGCATCTGCATCTCAAGTGTGGAGCAGCTTGTGGCTGCCAAGCCTCCTTTCAGCCCCCTGCTATGGGAGTTCATGAGAAACGTCTATCCCGGAGGCATCAGTTGCATTGTCCCCAAGGGCGACTGGTTACTCAAACTCGGTAAGATACAGCATTTTGTATTTTTTTAACAAGCTTGAAGATGAAGCTGAAGCATCTCCAGTCATTGTCACCACTCATATTGTTCACAGGCGTGGGTCCTGCCTATGACCGTGTGGGTACAAGAGATAGCATTATGATTAGAGTCCCCGACCACAGTGCTACTGCTCACCTGTGTGAATTCACTGGCCCATTGGCCATTACATCAGCCAATCCCAGCGGAGAAGCTGACAGTACCCATCACGACATGGTCATCAAGTAAGTTTAGAAAGTGCTGCAAATGAATATAACCTTTGCCAAATAAATGCATTGTATATGAAGTGACATTAAGTAGCCTAAACAAGGGTTAATTGATGGTTTTAAAGATTGAGATTTGACATAATTCAGACAGTTATGTTTTGATTAAGAACTAACCACAACACTTTATTGTTACAGTAGGCACACTGATTCACTCACTTAATTAAAGCAGGCTGTGTTCTGAAATTAAAGGTTTACCTCTATTATTAAAGTTTACTTTATCTGAAGCCAACTTTATTATTAGGAAGGATGTATTCTCTGCCTGCCTTGACATTTTATATTAAAGCAAAAAAGTAATTTGCAACGGGAAAACAAATTGGCTTTGGCAGTGTGAATAATCGAAGCATTGTTTTCCTTTATCCTGAAACAGCCGTCTGGGTCACAAGATCGATGGAGTCTTGTGTGATGGTGAATCTAATGAGGTGGTGGCATCGACTGTAGTAAATTGCCTTAAAATTGATGAAGGTAAGCTAATGTACCAAAGAGCTAATATCCGGTTATTATAATATATGTATTACATTATTATTAAAAACATGCATTTTGCTTATTTTCAGGAACTATCAGCATTCTTCGTGAAGGTTGTGTGCCTGCATTGAAAGTGAGGCAGATTTTTGAACGAGTGAAAAGCAGCATGTTGTAGGATTACTACCAACGACATAGCACTTTCTTTAATTTGAAGGATGTTTCACATGAAGGGAATTGTTCGGAATGACTTGACATCTATATGAATCAGTTTTTTGATATCACTTTACTGAAGTATCAGTTATTCTGAGCAAGAAGTATTGTCATTAAACCATGTTAAAGCATGCATTGTTTAAACATTAGCTACATAAACCTGTTACTGTACAGCTGTGTGAATGTATTGTATGTTTGCCAATACTTTTGAAGGTTGAAAAGTCTTTGAATAATGAACAATAATAATGTATTGCTATTTATGCTCTTTCAGTGGATTATGCCTTTGTTGATCAAGAGTAAATACACTGGATGGAAGCACTAAGAATTCAACCAGTGAATGAAAATGTATTTAAATTTTACCACAGTAGCTTGTATTTGTATATTGTGAACTGAGAAACCGTGCATATGAGATTTGATGCTTTATAACCGTCTAATAAAGTACTGACATGAATATTTATTTTGTCATGAATCCTAAATCATCAATCTTGTATTCCAAGCAAGATTTCATTTGCTGTTTGAAGAAGAATCAGACAATAAATGCAGAAAACACAACAACACAACAATGTCCAAAATAATCATACGGAAAATATAAAATAACAAACAGAATATTTACTGCAGTATACTGAAAATATATTGCAGTGCTAAAAACATACAAACAGAAAGGAAACAATATATAAAATTAATGCAGATAATGGTTGAATCAAACCCTGCAAAATATTCTAATGCCATGAACAAAATATTATGAAAACCATGTTTTTTTTTCACAAGTGACTATGAAGATGTAAGTATGTAAGATGTAAGATGAGTTCCATTTTGTGTAGAATATTAAACTTTTTCAAACCTCCCATAAACATTGCTATCAAGTGCTTAGATGCTTGCTAAAACACTTCTTGGTCCGTTTCTGGCTTAAAAAAGCTTTCAGATCACTAATAATTATTATGGGCTTCTTCTCCATGAGATTTAGTCTGTAGACTGAATATGCCACTCAAGAATATTCTATGACTAGAATATATTTTGTATAATCGGATGCATTTAATTATTATCTTGCAGAAAAGTGATGTCAGTGTACTTTACAGTATCAAATAGTAAAACAGTGTGTCGATAATGTAAAATGACAAGTTTAAACATTGATTTTCATTATGTAATTCAGGGATATCACTGTCCAGCTCAGTTCAGTTCATAACAGCCATTCTTATCTAGTGTACGTCTTATACTGCGCATGCTTTTTTCCTCTTCTAGGCCATCCTGCAAGTCTTTGGTAGTTGAGGGTTTTGCTCAGATGCTCTGATCAAACATATTATTGATTTTGTGATTTTTTTCTTAATAGCCATCAAAGACTTTCTGGTACAACACTAATGGATTAGGCTGACAGCTGGACATATTTGCCACTGAACTTAAGCACATGCATGTGTAACAGCTCAATCTATAGTTAAGTTTGGTTTAGAGTTTCCAAAGGCTTAACCGTATTTTAACACAAGTTTGCTCCCATACCATACAAATAAGTTATTTATAAACAGCAGCAGAGAAATATTACATAGCTGAATAAAAGGTAATATATATATATATAATAAAAAGAAATGAATATAATATAATGTATATCTATTTATGTGTGTATGTGCCTGAAAACTATTACATTACATACTGACATTTCATCACATACATATATACATTATATACTTTTCATTTTCAAGCAGAAAAGCTTACATTTGATAAAGTTCCTGACAGCAATATTATAATTACAGATAATTATAGAAGATTAAGAAGCATCCTGAAATGCAACAAATTATTTGACATTATAGGTGATTGTTGAATTTATGTACTTAGTGTCTAACACATAACTACATGTTAGTTTCTTCTTTCTCTTTACATAAAGACTGCTTTATGTAAAACCACTGATGAGATGACACTGAACTTCTGTTTCCTTCTAATTTATTTCCATTTTGTTTTACTTGCTAAATAAAAAAGTCATTCCAAGACTCTTAGTCATAAAGCAAAACAATACCTGCTTATGTGTGCCATCTGAAATGTTTAGATGTTTTAAGTTTACAAACACGTGAGGAATTTATAAGTCATTCTGTCAGTGCTGTGTCTTTTGTTTTTCTCCCTCTTGTGTCATCATGCCCATATCTGCCCATATCTTCCTGTTCCTGTCTTCACTGCTTGATAATTAATTAATTAGTTTCCACTTGTGTTTAGTTTAACTTCTTAAACCCTGTGTTTTCCTGTGTCATAGTGTCCGTTATTAAAGTCAATGTTTTTCTGTGTCTCCACCTGCCTTGGTTTTTGCTCAATTCGGAACATTAATGTCTGCTTATTTTGAGTCTTCTTGTTTCTCGTTTTGCCACAGAAGGCAACCATGACACATTCCTCCTCTCTATTTTAGTCATTTTTTAATCATCAAGATTTTTTTATAATAAAACTAAAGACACAAACAGGAAACCAACAGGAAAATAATACCTGTAATAATACAGGAAAGTATACTTCAGGTTAATTGTGGTCATTAACGGTCAAGCGTATTTTAATTATATTTGTAGTAAATTTGTAGAAGAAAATTTAAACTTGGAGTACATAAAATATATTTTTGAGAAGTACATACAAATTAGACTGAAAGTATATTATAGCTCCACATACTGTACCTAAACGTGTCTTTGATTAAATAGTTTTCTCACTAAATAATAATTAGGCTTTTTTGAGTCAGAATTAAATGAATTTGAAAGAAGTAATATGCAGGCCTACTAAAATTAGTAGACTGAACGGTGTTTTTGTGCATCATAATTGTTATTAATAGCTTTTTTTCTGCAACTTCCTTCACTGTGGTGAAGTTGGCCAATATATAACCAATATTGAAGGGTTGGAACACTGATTTATTAACCATATGTTGTGATGAATCACTCGGGTCAGTTGGATCCATGAGCAGCATAGTTTATTCAGAGTCAGGCAGGCAATGGTCAAATCACAGGCAAACAGTAATAGAGGAGACATGCAGAAATCGTATTCAGTAAATCAGGCAAATAAGCCAGGGCAGGCAGCAATGATCAGAGTCCAATGAACAATAACAACCAGAGAATAGCAAGGGAAAAACACTCAGAAATGTCTGTGGGGAAAAACAAGACTATGCAAAGAATAAGTGTCCAGTCTTTGTTTATATGCACTGTGTAATGGCCGACACCTGGCAGCGGAATCAGCCAAGGTATGTGGATGAAAAGTGTCCGGTAGGAACGCTAAAATCCGGTGATGGTTCCCGCTGCTGGGTTCCGCAGAGAGCCACTGAGACGCGGCTCGTGACACATGTAGTTACTTTTTTTTTTAACAGCTTTAATAATTGATGTATGTTGAAGCTAAATATTAGTTAATTTAGCATATCATAATATTGTAGATATCAGAATTCTCAAAATACATGGATATTGTATCGGTTTCTCTCCAGAAATGTGGATTTGCTACAACTGTGCATTGCATACAACATCATGTTGAAGTGTTCCACTTGACTGTGTTATTCAGTCTATTTCCTTCTTCCGCAGTAAGAATGCAGAGTTTTTAAAGCTTTCAGTCAAACAAGACCATCCTCTTGTAATCTGATAGTGTGATGATTTAGAATCATCTTTACTTCACATAAACACATTATATTACGAAGCTGCATGTCCACAAATGTCATATAGCCATGAAGTTATTAATTTTTATTGTTTTTATTATATTATTACTTTTAAACTATTTTTCTACTTCATTCATTGATGAAAAAACCTAATTAAATACACAATTAATTTGAAACTTGATTTTAGCCATCATAATGTCTTATGTTCTGATTTACTAGACTGAACTGCATTATTTAGCATTATAATAAAATATTGGTCATGACTTCTGAGCTTTAACTTTTGTCAGCACAGTTTACAGATATATAATGTTGAAAACATTGATATTCTACATACATTGTAAGTACTGATGCATATGTACAAATGCTTCTTTGGCAGGTACCCTGGCAGACCCCGAGCCCTAGGTGGTTTACCTCTAGGAGGCGAGGGTTGACTGATGCTCGGAGCCCAGCCTGGTCCCCTGTTTTCCAATGTTAGGAAAATGGTAGTTGGTCTTGATGGTTATAGAATGTCTCTCTGAGATACCAGAAATAAAGACAGTCAACAAGGAGCAAACAGTGAGATTACTGGAGAGAAATGTTTGAGAATCTAGGGGTAAGTAGTTTAAATGGAGTCAGGTACAGTATAATTTGGTGAATGGTAGACCGGACGGTGAAGGACTGAATGCAGTGAGTATATAAAAGTGATTTGATTGCAGATTGGCAGGTGATCAGAGGGTTATGATGACGGTAAAGGTTGTGACCGCATGATATGTCTGACATTAACCCCTCATCCAGGGGTGGCTCCTGACACCCTCAAGAGGGGTTGGGCAACCAAAGGCCTCTGGGTGTAGGATGTTTGGGATGAGTGCAGTGAAATGTATCAGACAACATGGGGGATGTCATTTTCCGAAGGAGTTCTGTACATACTTGACCCAAGGGAAGCTGTGTTGGTCTTCAAGGCAACATGAAGTTAACATCAAAGTTCTTAAATCTTCTGTTCTGTTTGGCAGTTTGTCTCATAGATTTATATGTAGATGCCTTATTTTCAACTGTTTCTATGGGCCGTGATATGTAAGCCGTTCTCCATATTGTAGTGGTATGACTTGACATCATTCACTATAGTATTCACTGAATATGTAAAAGACGGCACTTTCCTGCACAAAACGGCTCAACAGCTTTGTGTGAACCTACAGTATGGTGAATGATGTTAAGAAGACGCAATGGGGCGTCTATACATGTCTATGGGTCGTCTGAGAATGGTAATCCTCGCAAACAAAGAAGGCCTTCCGTACGTGGCATATGACCTCTGGGGACCTCAGACGGAAACTAGATCTTTGGGGATTCCAAAGTTCCTATACACATGGGTATATAGCATTTCAGCAGTTTCTAGGGCGGTAGGCAGTCCTGTCAGAGGAATCTACTACAACCAACACATAGGTGTTACTGTATGAGTTGGGGAAATCCCCAATTTCCAGGTGTGACTATGGAGAGTTTGGAATGGAAAAAGGTATGAACTTGCATATGGGGAGATGACGAGAAGACTCAGACATGGCACAGACTGAGCAATGTGACATCACAGACATACCTTGGCCACCAGTACCAAGGTTGGAGGAGCGAGAGGGTCTGTTGGCTTCCTGGATGTCCATAGCCCGGTACTTCATTAACTGAGCCCGGAAGGGATTGGTGTTGAGTGGTGGGTGCTAAGTGCCTTTCGGAGTGCCGGCTTGAATGTCTCTGCCTTTATGAAAATTAACCATGGTTTTACTATTGTAACATTGTGGTTAACCATGACCGTAGTAACCACGTTTTTTAGGTGCGGTTTTTGGGTTTAAAAAAATCGGTTTTGCTACAGTTATATTGTAGTAGTGCTATAGTAAAACTGTGGTTAACCATGACCATAGTAACCTCAGTTTTTTGTTATGGTTTTTGGGTTTTAAAAAACCATGGTTCTGATACCATGGTTTTACTACAGTTATATAGTAGTAATACTATAGTAAACTTTGGCTGTAGTAACCATGGTTCCCTGTCGGCACTTCACTTGTACTGCGTCTGCTAAGACGCTATTAGAAAAACTCCTTTTTTCCCCCTAATTGAAGCCTACTTAACGCATAGTGAAACTGCACAGCCATTGGTTGTGCAGTGGTAATCTTTTAAACCACGCTGAAGCCGATCTGACCGGAGCTGATTGCCAGCACTGCAAGACTCTTGGCCTCGGCACTGTCCGTGCTTGGATAGAGCTCAGAGCTCAATCTGGCACCCACAGCCCAGCCTGTGGGCTCTACATGTCTACTACAAGCCGCTCGACGGTAGCCTGTCTGCCTGCCCGAGCGCGTACTGAACACCATATCGCATGCTAGAACCCCGTCTACAAGACATGCCTATGCTGTGAAATGGTTGGTTTTCTCTAAGTGGTGCGCAGTGCGCAAAGAAAACCCCTCTTCATGTCAGATAGCTGCGATTCTTTTTTTTTTTCTACAGCACCTGCCGGATAAGGGATGCTACCCATCCACTATTAAGGTTTATGTGACGGCCAAAGCAACCCACCACAACCTTATAGCAGTCCAGTCTGTGGGCAAGGACATTTTTATTATTCGTTTCATGAGAGGAGCTAGACGGCTCAGACCCTTTCGCCCTCGCATCCCTACATGGGACTTGCCCACTGTGCTAAGAGCTCTCAGAAGTGCGGCCTTTGAACCCCTGCAAACGGCCTCTGTGAAAGTGCTGATGCTGAAAATTGTTCTGCTGCTGGCTTTGGCATCAGTTAAGAGAATAGGTGACTTGCAAGCGCTGTCTGTGAGCCCCTCCTGCCTGGAATTCAGGCCAAATTACTCTAAAGTCATCCTGAAACCAAGGCTTGGTTATATACCGAAGGTGCTCTCCACGCCATTCAGGTGGTCTCTTTATCAGTGCTCTCTCCGCCTGAGAGCTGTGACTTTAACCCTCTCTGCCCTTTAGACGAACTGACCAGCACTTTATCTGCTTCGGTGCCCACTCAAAAGGGTTACTGGTCACAAAGCAAAAGCTTTCTAAATGGGTTGTAGATGCTATTTCGCTAGCTTACTCCTCGCTGGGCCAAGATTGTCCCATAGGAGTAAACGCTCATTCAACAAGGGGCACTGCCTCGTCTTGGTCGTGGTCTAACAGAGTCTCCCTGTCAGAGATTTGTGAGGCGGCCGGCTGGTCTTCGCCATCCACATTCGTCAGGTTTTATAACTTAGACATCCCGCGCTACATGCCAGGGTCCTCTCTGTCTGAGGAGTTAATTCAGAAGCTCGAAGCTCTCGGCCACTATGCGCCTGGCAGCGATCTCAATTTCTAAAGTTGTCAGTATATTACAGTATTTTGCTCCCCACCAGACTGCCGTAGCACTCTGGCTGAGAGCTTGGGCTCACAATGTGTTTGGCCGCCGGCTGCCCAAACCTCGAACTTTGGCTTACACACCATATCTACAATAAGCACTCTCACTGTGCTAGGCCGTCACACGTCCAAGCCGCGATCTCAGGATGGCGGCCAGCCGATTGGTTTTAAAAATGACAACTGCACAACCAATGGGTGTACAGTTTCACTGCGTGTTAAGTAGACTTCAGTTAGGGGGAAAAAGGAGTTTTTCCCATAGCATCTTGCAGATGCAGTACTCGTGTCCCATGTCTCAGGGAACCTGGGTTACGGAAGTAACCTATGGTTTTTAAGTACCACAAATTCACTATGGCTGTAATACCATAGTTTAACCATGGTTTTATAAAATATCTCAAATTAAATTTAAGCCTATGTTTTCAACAAACATCTATACTATGAATATTCTATGATATAAGCTTTATTACAGCAGTTACTGTACATCATCTGAAAGAAAATAAGAGTTGTTGCAATTGTTCTCATGTGACAAAATATTAACTTCAACTTTTTAATAATGGTGATGAAGCACTGCAGTTGTAGAGATTTATGCTAATTTAAAATCAGCAAATTGTTTCACTGTAATAATGAATTACCTCTATAGAAATTAATCCCATGCTGTACAAATAAACATGAGTTAGTGAACATACACAGCATAGCACCTACCTGCTTTATAATATCTTATGTAGGGCTGCCTGCAACATTATTTTTCTGATAATAAATAAATGTAAATAAAAAATATATAATTTCTTTTTTAATAATTGGCTGAAAAACAAAAAACAAAACGTCATTTCACATCTTATGAAAACAAATGATCTTGATCTTCACCCTGTATGGTCTCAGGACCTAAAAATGAAAAGAATAT
>JAUYWG010000048.1:3311030-3331053 GCA_034779775.1 Enteromius afrohamiltoni
GAGCGTGCAATTGGCATGCTGACAGCAGGAATGTCAACCAGATCTGTTGCTCGTGCATTGAATGTTCATTTCTCAACAATAAGCCGTCTCCAAAGGCGTTTCAGAGAATATGGCAGTACATCCTCTAGTGCAGTACATGGGATCTGTTCTGACATACATTGTGAAAGCATTTGTCAATTTGACTCTAAAATTAATTTTTTTTGGTCTCGGTTGAGCTTGTGTGTAAAAGAAGTTCAAGCCTTTTAAATTGGTGTTAACTGTATGCATTCTGTATCAAAGCAACAAGAAATGTGTTAATTGTATAGTGTGCAAAGACGGATGTTGTGTTAAGAGTTTAGGAAACTTGTTAAATGTATTGAAAAAACTGTCATAGCAATTGTCAAAAACTGTAATGTGTGTTGTTCATATCATTATAGACAAGCACAAGTAGCATTTTATAATAAATATTATTTTAACTTGAACACTTAAGACACCCCCGAACACTGGCAACACCTAATTGAATTAAAATTGAATTTAATATAAAAAAATCTGACTTTTTAATTAATGTTAAAAATCATATACATTTGAAGTGGCTATAAATAACACATTTGCATAACAATGTATGTACAATGTAAAAAAAAGCACGCAAAACAGGAGGCGGCAAAAGTACAATACATTGTTGATTAAACTTGACACACTAAAATGTAACATCAAATTAGTGTGATCAGGTTAGAATATTTAGATGTTTAAAAAAATGCTAAAATAAATACATAAAATATATGTATACTACACATGCTTTTTGTCACACCCAGCTGGAGCTATCAACTAAAGACTGTGTGTGATACTCCAGCTTTCTATGTTTTGTGTCTGTTTTCATGTCCGGACTCCATTTCCCAGTATGCACCTCTCCCCACAGCTGTTTCTAGTTTGTTCATCATTCAGTCAGTCCCACCTGTATAAATACCAGTCTGTTTGATTGTCTTGTCACGGATCATTGTCTTTCTGTTATGGTGTCAGTGTTTCTGTCAACCCTGTGTTTCTTGCTGTTTGGATTACCTGTTGCTGACTTCTACCCGTTCCTGGATTACTGCCTTAGCCTCGCCCCACGGACTCGGTTTACCCTGGTATTTCGACCCCTTGCTCTGTTTATCGGTTACTCTTCTTCCTCTGCCTCTTGCAACGCTGTTTGTCGGTCCTGGCGTTGATTGTATGACCCAGAGCTGTAATAAATTCCCTTTGCACTTGCAAGCTTCATGTACCTGATTCTAACACTTTTATAGGGTATATATATATATATATATATATATATATATGACTTATTCTATAATTGTGGGGACATTTGCTGTCCCTGTCAACTCAGTTACCTAGGTAGACTAACAATGCTGACAGTAGTGTAACAGAATTAACATTTTTATTTTTTTCCAAAATCTCCACATGCTGTTATGAATGCAAAGAACATGACACTGATAAAAACATGATTAAAAAGAGCTTTAAATAACCCAAAGCGAGATCAGTAATAAATTCTGTTTTACTTTTGATATTACGGTAGTTAAAAATAACTGTAGGTGTAAGACGTTTTTAAATTAAAATATTTTCTCAGAGAGAGCACAGATACTTTTCAGTGCTTGAGATCTCATTGAGAGGAAGTGACATAATTTCCTGCAATTTACACAATTCTAACAGAGATCAGAAAAATATGGTGAATATGGCATTAACGGACTACATGTGTTCTGTTAGTGGTTCACTAGTGTTACAAAAAGAAAAGAACAAAAAGTATTGCTCTAATAGTAAATGCAACCTGATCTCACAGAATTCCGTGAGTCTCATAAGTAAAAGACACAGACTCTTAACTTATAATTCCGTTTTAGTGTCACGCTGTCAGGAAGTGGACAGACTACGGAAGGTAAATATAACGGTGTTATTTATTTACAGTGCAGGAATTTAACAACAGTCTTTAACGGAGCAAACCAGGTGAGTCAAACTGAATATGATATATTGCTGATGAGGATACGTCTGCTGATTACATCCTTTTATCTTGCTTCTAGGAAGCGCTGGAGTAGAGGAGATGGTGAGAGGAGATGAGCACACACCACACACACACGTTGTAGAAGGATTCCGTGGAGCCAGGAAGGAATACAGAGACTGCAAGCAGTTTGAAGACAAGCATACAGGTAAATATTCAGGTAAGTCAATCCGTATTACAAATCTCTTTGCCTGGAATATGTCCACTTCATCTAATGATAAGATTGGACCAGGAGTGATGTGTGCTTTTGTATTGTGAGAGATAAGGTGATTAGTGAAGTCAGGTGGCAGTAGCAGGTGCTCGTAAACAGAGTGAGGGTGAAGCTCAGCATGGGCGTGACACACACAATCACCGAAAATTCAGTGGTGCACTCACGGAACAGATACCAATGTAAGTTAGTGATCCACTTATGGATAACATTTAATTCATTTTCTATGAATGTATACTTTCATTGTAGCACCTAGCCCCACCTTTAACCTAAACCTACCCACTTCTGAACAATATAAACACACACACACACAGAGACAATATAAGCGCAGTCACAGGTATTTAGGTGGGACATCACCTGGTAAATAAAAAATGTATTGCAAAAACTGACCATAAGCAGTAAAACAAAGAAGTCGTGTTGCATTTCAAGTCCCTCTAAATCCATACGATGTCTTTCTACGAAGAAGAGAGTGAAATACAAGATTTTAATCACTGAAATTATCCCGCTCTCGTCCAGTAGAATGACACGATTGGTCACGCGACACTCAAGAGCCAATCGAATTTTACAACCAAGGCTGACGTAAGGATTCTCCTGGTAGCATTTTTTTAATTTGCTTTAAGCAGCAGCAGCTGCAGCACAGATGAGTCACGATGGACGGAGAGATGGTGACCTCTTTCTCTCACAAAGAAATGGAATATTAAACCTTTAATAAATAATGTCAGTAGCTGTATCTGCCAGATGATTTTGTGTTGTATTAACGGATGGTAGGTTTAGGGGCAGATGTTGAGTTATGTGCTCACAAATGTATATATAAAACTGTTGCCTGTCACTGACTTACATTGTAATCTTTTCCATGAGGCCATTACAGAATTTTCACAGATTCTGCCATACTAACAGTCCATGGTCATTACAATGGGCTTCAAGTTTTTCTCTGGTTTAATAAAAAAAGATTTTTTCTTCAAAACTATTGCAATGTTTGTTATGTTGTTTACAGTTGAGTCTCTCTCTGCAACGATGATCTCGTTTGGTCTCCAAGAAAACCAATAAAATCCCGCCCACACAGAAAGCTAATTGACTTATTTTGCTTAGTCAACCAATCAGGATGCTCTCTGTCTAGCACGCGCTATGAACAAGCACACACACACACACACACACAGTTCACATGCATGCATGGTCAGTGATGGGCAGTAAGTTCTTGACGCTGACTGAGACAACGCTCTGTTTTTTGCCATGTTGGTACGGTTTGGAGTAGTTTAGAATTCTACTAATGTGGTTCGTCCTGTGGTTTAAGCTGCACTGAGTTACACATATGCAGGCATTCAGATAACAATACACACACACTCTCGACACATTTTGTTATTTGTTATTATGTTTGTTTTTGTTGCCAAATTGGTTTGGAACAATTGTTAAATAAATAACTGCACAATTATGCGTGCCTATCTGTTTGAATGTTATTTTTTATCACTAAGGTAGCACTGATTTAAAATTGGTTCAGTTAAAAAAATAGCTTAGATGTAGTTAAACTACTTTTATCATGTTGCTGTAGCTTAGCTTGCTACATTTCTCAGGGTAGTAGCTGTAGTGTAGTTAAGCATAATTCAATGTAGAGTAACTGATAATTTGGCTCACTACATTTTCTAATTAGTTTGCCCAACACTGCGCATCCTTCACTCCATCGTATGCGCTGATTTTAAGATGCATGATGCAGACATTAATGTCTCGCGTGCACACGCTTGCCCACTTGGTGTAGATTTCGGGATATTTTATACAATTTGCAGCCATCAGGGAGCCACTATAGGGAGACTCCGGGAACCTCCGGGAGACTTGGGATGTCAACACAAATAAAATAATGCACGGGAAACATAGCAGATTCATTCAACATTTTTGTTTTACTACACTACTTTACATTAAAGAGAATTGTTTTATTTAAAGTAAATAAAATCCCCTACTTACTGGAGTTCAACAACTAATAATGAACAGAGCCGCAGCCACATACCTGACTTGTATGTGTAGCGCTGGTACGATGAACTTGGAAAACAGGCAGCCAAACCACTGTGAGGAAAGAGAGGGGGAGCTCAACTATTTCGAAATGCATTTTTATCCCTTTATATTTCAACTTCCACAATTAGTTTTTAGGCATACGTACATGTACTTTTCACAATAGACAGTGTGATCCGCGTTCCCTGTACACTGTAAAAAGTAATAAGTTAACTTTACTTAGAAAAAGTGAGGAAACCGATTGCCTTAAAATTTCCAAGTAGAGTATTAATGTTTAGTTGGTATAACTTAACACAATTTGTAGGGACAACTTGTTAATCAAGTATACTTAAGTACTGTTGACTTAAAATCATTATTTGAGTTAACTTTCTATTAGTGTTCACATTACTACGAAAATATTAGGAAACCGATTGCCTTAAAAATACCAAGTAAGCTAAACTAAAAACAATAAGTTAAGACGAAAAGCAACAACTAATTTACATTTACATTTCACATTATCAACACATTAGCCCACGGCTGCCCCACACTGGTGAATTAATGTCATTGTTTTTGTTGCGGCTACCTGAATATTCTTAGTAAAGGTTACTCATAACAGCAAGTATGTCATTTTACTCGCCAAAAATTACCTGTAACTTAATGAATCCTAGTAAGCATAACAACTAAGTAAAGGTAATTAATTATATGAAAGTAAGGTACACTATTGGATTTTACAGTGTATCAAGAACACACGTGTTGCGAGAAATCACAAGTTTGCAAGAGGACGCAAATATTTTTCGCAAATAGTTTTGAAAAACATTGTTTCCTTCCACACTGATTTTTTTCCCTCCAGTAAGTCCCTTAAGGGGCTCTGTACTAAATACCATACAACAGTATATACTATAAGTACTTTCTAGTGTGTTTGGAAAATTTGGTAAACTTAAATTAAACTAGTAACCTTTTATATTCTGAAATGTTTAATGCTATTTAAATGGAAGTTTAATGTTTATCCTAAAATAAAACTGAAGACATCTTGAGACAAAGCTAATATCTCTATCAGACATATAAGAGATTCTGCCCTTATTTCCTGAGCGTAGAATAACCTCTGTCCGAGCCAAAATGACAGATGATGAGAAACTTGTTTCCTAAGCTTAGGAAAAGCAAGCACTGAGTAATATTTTTATTCCTGGGAAGACACTCCTGCTGCACAAAACATCCTCTAAACCATAACACCTCCTCCTTTCATTGACTTCAAGCACTTGGACTTCAGTCTTTCCCCCAGTTTTATGCTAAACAAAATGTTTCCCATCAGACCCAAGCTTAATAAATTGCACTCGTCACTAAAGAGGAAAAGATAAGCTTAGCCTTCTGATTCCTTCTGCTGATGAGATGCTTGATCACTACAGAGGGCCCCTTCTATCTGACTTCTCTCAAACACTGAGACAGACCCTTACCCTGTCCAGCGCTGAAGTGGTGAGCAATTCTAGCTGAAAGCTCCCCATTATCCTGTCCTCTTTTGCGTTTGTTTTACACGGATGACCAGCCTTTTTTTGGAGACTTGAACCCTCAATGTTCAAGAAATCACAGATCTGGAATATCATATGATTAAGGAAATTAGAACCAGGTGCCAGATTAACACCAATAACTTGGAAGTATCTGATGGTATGTCTAATCAGTGACATTTAAATGTACACGAAAAGTGGGTGTTACATTGACGTTGCGTTTAGAGACAAGGGTTGAAAACACCAGAGCAAAACACAAAATTATTAGACAAAGACCATGTCTATGTGTGATATATATAGAAGCTTCAGGACTGCCTATGCCAGTGGAAACACTATTTTGACTACTAAGTTTTATATTAATGACAGACTGTGAAAAGACAGCTGAAAAAGCATGCAGTTATTTTTGTGGGTGACCTTATTGTGTATGCATTTGTAGGAGTATCCCTTTCCACGTTTATGGGAGGAGAGGATTTAAATGAATCATGCAATGTAAATTGCAAAGGTCTTTGCAACATTACTTGGAAAGCATGTCTTAACCCATATTGCACTGGACCTAGCTGCAATAGCTGTGTATTTGTGCTGCTCTTGATGGATTGCATTGTGTAGTGGTGTTGCTCTGTCTTTTCTCTACTTGTTGAATCATTTGCAAATGACTTAAACATCCAGAGGTAATATTGAAGAATTTATTGAATATTTCAGATCAGTTCCATATTGATAAAGTGACAGTCAATGGACACACATATTTCAGAATGCCGTTTTCATGAAAAGCCTTAAAGATACATTAAACATGTACAAATAAATATACATTTAAATTCTCAAATTGTAACAAGTAGTTAACTAGTAAGAAAAACAGGTAAAACAGAAAAAATTTGAGACACACACACACGTTAGAGATCAATTTGTTCGTAAAGCCAAAGCATCCATGTCTTAAATAAAAGGGTTCGTATGAGCCGGTCACAGTTTGGAGGTTTTGTTTGAGAAATGGTTGTATTTGTCAACACCACTGACCAGCACTGTGGCAGGAAAAGTTCTGGGACGCTCAGGGTCCTGTCAGCAAAAACAGACATATTTATATGCTTTTTCCAACTTAATGTCTGTGGATATTTCTATGTGAGATGTAAGAGATGTTTACCTCGATCGGATAAGTGCATGTAGGCACATATCGGATCACATAGCCACAGCGCCTCCTATTAGATGTGTTAGGATCGCTGGCATGAACCAGAAGTCCATCATGAATCTGAATCCAGAAGCAAACTTGAATTAAATTCAGATATAAGCTTGTTTGGATCGGTTGTGTTATTTTTTCAGACACTGTAATGCAATGTCATGGCAAGTATGCATACTCACAGACATCTGACCAGCCTGAAGAGGGCATAAGATGGCCTTCTCAGTCTCCACCAGGTCCTCTGGGATCTCCTGATTTACGCTCAGCATGTTGCCAGCCTTTTTGGAGTGGTAATGGGGCAGAAGACCAGAGTGGTGGCTTCCTATTGGGGAACAAGTTTAGACAAATTACAAACCAAACAGAGCGACATGATTTGTCCTGCATGCGAACAGAGACAGCGCTCAGACCTGGAATAACCTGCAGTGCTCCGTTGTCCTCAAGTGAGTCATCCAGAGCGAGCCAGACAGACAGAACCGGACCTCCATCAAAGCCCCAGTACCTGAAAACCAACACAAAAAGATTACTGAACCCTGGGAGTGGACATACAAGCCAACAGAAACACAAAATACCGTATTACATTCTCTATTGTGAAATTGTGCTTACTTCATATCCTGGTGCCAGGCCACAAACGGCATCCCGTCAGTCTTCTCACAGGTCTTGTTCGCTTGGATGATGCTGTTGCTCTTTTGAGTTTTACCCACTGGATATTTACAAATGAATCTGGAGTCCAGCAGGATGACGTCCGGCCCCAGAACTGCTGTGACCGCCTCCAGGAGCTTGGGGTGCTTGGCGAGGCCCATCACCCAGTCACTCTCCTTGTGGATGTTATGAAGGCTGTAAGCGGTGTAATCTTCACCTGTTGAGGAATACTTGCATTAATTCAAGTCCAGATCTCAATTCAAAGTCTTATACAGTCTAACAACGCAGGACACTATAGTGCGTTTATGTAAGTGAGGATAGCAAAATAAACTGTGCTATGTCACATTTTATACCCATAAACTCTTCATACAGTGGACTATCAGTAACTTTAACAAAAAATTAAATAATAAGTTATTAAACACAAATTGTCACCCTGGAGCACAAAAGCAGTCTTAGGTAGCAATCCATTTATCCCATACAAGCGCAGAAGCTAACCATGTTTTCTCTCCAGCTCGGCGAAGGCGTCCCGGGCCTGCTGCAGCTCTTCTGGGTTCAGGATGGGAATGGCCGACATGTACCCCTGCTCCTCGTAAATAGCCTGAATCTCAGCTGCGTCTCTCTTCATGTCTGAAAATGCTGTGAGAGTTCTGCTTGTCTGCTGGAGATGTGCTGACAACACTGTCTCTTGCTTCCTTAGCTTCTCAAAGGCTCAAGCTCAGCTGTGCAAACTACACAGGGACAGAAAAGCTGTTTTTATAACCTGGACAGAAAGATGGGAACCAAAACTTTGCATCCACATTCAGTTATTTCCCTTCCCGACCTCTGAAAACCTCCTTGTTTTGGCTCTACTCCTCCCTTCTTATTCAAGGTACATTTATTCTGGGTTATTTATTTAGAAACAGAGAACGCTATAGTGACTGGAGGCCATGAGCAATTACCTGCTACCCTTGAACTCATGAGGGTGGAGAAGAGCCTCAGTAAGCAGATCTGTTAAATGCTGGCAGCTAGAATGCATACTCAGGCCTTGCCATCTGTTTAGCAGACTTATTTTCATTGCTAAAGTTCAGCGAGCGTGTGCAGACAGCAAAGAACACGCACCTGAGTCAGAAAGATGCTGATGTAGTGCTGGGTCTTGATTGGAGCTGTAGACAAAGTTGAAAGAGCAGCGCAAAAAAATTATAAATCTTTTAAGGAAAGTAAACTGGATGGAAACTGAATCACATTTAATTTAGCCAATACCTGTTCTTTGCTCTTCAGGCTGTGTTTTTCTGAGATGTGTTTCTCTTCACTGTCAATCTGTGTTAATATACAGTAAGTTGTGAATTAGGCTCCTCCTCCAAAATGACATCATGGCACACTTTACTAATTTAGTTTCTAGGAAAAAAAAAAAAATGTTAACCATCCAATCATTCATGTTTGGGTGTGTAAGTATTGTATGCAAAATATAAATAGTCAAGTAATAATGCTGGAAATTCTAGGACGTCATAAAAGAGCATTTCCTCTTGTGAGTAAGAGTTATTGTGTTTTATGTTAAAGGATAGCACTTACTCGAGAACACCGTGCCTTTGTTATCTCTCTCAGTACGTGATAAATGTGACACACAGTACATTGTCATCTGCTGGAGACCTCATTCCAGTAATGCAAACTCTCGTGTTCATACATGAACATTTACCCAAACCATAGGTACTTACTGTATATTATACTGTTCATTTCAAACCTGTGAAAAGTGTCAGCAAAGTAATGGCTTAATAATAGCTTCTATTTCTCTTTTTTTAAATAGCAGCACAATTATATTCGTAGCAACAGCCAACAAAACATTTTATGGGTCAAAACTATTGATTTTTCTTTTATGTCAAATATCATTAGGAGACTAAATAAAGATCATGTTCCAGATATTTTGTAAATTTCCTACCGTAAATGTCAAAACTTAATTTCTGATTAGTAATATGCATCGCTAAAGACTTCATCTTGACAACTTTAAAGATGATTATCTCAATGTTTAGTTGTTTTTGCTTCCTCAGATTACAGATTTTTAAATAGTTGCACCTGAGCCAAATGTGGCCCGATTCTAACAAACATAAATGATAATCAGTGGTCCAGGGTCACATTTTTTTTTTAATTTAAATAGAAAACAACAACAACAGCTATTAAATAAGTAGATAACCAAAATACCGTTACCAATTTCTTTTTTTAATATATACAGTAAATTTTTGTCAAATTGTAATCAAATCATTTGGATGACACACATCAACAAAGGTAATGCAGTTTTATTAAAACAATATAGTATATAAAACAAGTCATTCTGAGGACATTTATAATACATTATAAGAGCACATTAAAAACCTGACCTATGTAACATGGGTTATGTACAGGGAAGGAACAAATTCAGAAAATTACAACTCAGCAGGTAGTCAGTTGGTCATTACAAATGAGCTCAATGCAGGGAATTCCAGTGGCAATGGGCTTCCTTATCGTCAAATTTCTTAAATCGTTTCCTTCTTTAAATGTTTTTCAGTAATGAGTCAGTTAATATTTTGCTATGAAGTCAGTTGATGTATTAACAAAGTCAATAGATCTATAAATCTGTGCTCGACACGATTTGTTTGAGTTTCATGTTTTCCTTCAGTGAAGTGGTTCAGATTTATTTACACTGAGGCGACACAAAAGTGCACAGTTTCCAAACAGTCATTGTGCAAACACACAAGCTGAAAGAACAATACATTACAAAAAAATAAGAACCTCATATAAATAAAGCAGTAACAAAGCAAATTGAATTCTTAAGGACACACAAAGTAGCTTGTTTAATGTGACATATGACTCCGGGGGGTTCAGGGGAAGTCCAGCTGACCGTGATGCTCGCAGTGTTTGGGACAGACGTATCCGTCTCTGGCCTTTCTTCTGTCTGATCGGGGCCGGTCCTGCTCGTTGTTGCAGCGATGCACCAGAACCGGGTCTTTTTCGGCAGGAGATTTTTTCATCAGCAGTCTCTGGAGAATGCGTTTGTCTGAGCGCTCCTTCCTGAAATCATCCTCGTACACCTTCAGCTGAGAAGACAAGCAAGGTGACATTTAAACACATTAGAGATATAATGCAGACAATGCCTGTTCTGTTTTTGCATTAATGGGCTATACAGAAATAAAATGGAACAAATTAATTTAAATGTGCACTTCCTGTTTTCAGTCCAGAGGGAAGGTAATGATCAGGGTTCATGTGAAACACAGTCTATTTTTAGTGTTAATTCACAGATCAAACTTGATTAGCTGAACAATAACAGAGTAGACATGAAACTGATCTTTTATTTAAATAATACAAAATTCCATACATTATTCTTGATCTGACCCAAACAAATAAAAGTATGTTACACACTCTTAAAAATAAATGTGCTTCAAAAGGTTCTCCACAGAAATGCCACTGAAGAACCATTTTGGGTTCCATAAAGAACCATTCAGTCCAAAGTCCTTTATCTTACCTTTTTATCATCTGAAGAACCTTCTTTTGCCACAAAGAACCCAGAAAGGTTCTTCAGATGATCAAGGATCTTTATGGAACCAGACAGTAAGGTACTTCAGTGGCATTCAATGGTGTACATTTTAACATCATATAGCTACATTTTGGTGTTAAATCCACTATTTTTATACTATTTTATATTTTTGTAGAATATTCAAGGAAATTACAGGTGGATCAGAAATGAATTACATTACAGTGAAACCGTATCCCCATACTTTACTCTTCCAGGGAAATGTAAGTAAATGACAGGGACCTTATTCAGTAATGCATTGCACTCAACACTGATTATATCTGATGACTGTGTGCTTTTAAATACAATGGAATGGAAATCTTTGACAATTAGGTCCTGACCTGCAGTGACGTACGCAGGTGACAACATACTGCTAAAAAAATAAATGCATTTCCTCGTAAAAACACTGTTACTGGCAAGTCAGTAGTTGACATGTCAGAGCCTTGAAAGATACATTAAACAGTGTCAGAGTTCCCTTTTTGTTTACACTTTATTTCAATAGTTCACTTTATAAATTCTACTAAAAGTACATTTGTAACTTCATACCAACTCTTCTTTTCTTTTTTTTTTTTTAGAATTTTCTTTCCAAAATATCTTCTTTGTGCTCAACAGGTTTACATGAATTTTCAATAATAGTAAAGTTTGAAAAAATGAACATCATGGATTCAATCAAAATTGCATCAAAGCATTTCTTATTCTGGATCCAATCCTTTGCAAAAAGCTATAGAAAGACAACAAATGGCACTGGCAAAAGACTACAATGACATAGCTCATATGCTTTTTTGCAAGTTGTGTTGTTTGAAGGCAAAATTTGCTTTTGTTGGATATTTTAAATGTTTTGGCACAGTTTGAGCCTTTTGCAAACAAAAAAATGTGTCATTTTGACCATGAGTGCCACTGTTTAGGCCTGTGTGTTAACTGTTTCGAAAATGTGGAGTTTCAGCTGACGGCTGCATCAAAGCAATCAAAAAAACCTGTAATAATACTTAACAGCTACTGGCTGACACAACTATCAAAATAAGGAGTTGGCACAGGTTTATTAGGAATCCACCTCTGGACAGAGAGAGATGACTGTGTTTGATAGGAAACAGTGATTAGCTAGTACCATGTGCCACCCGGTGGTGCAAGCCAGTAACAGCAGATTTGTGTTTGAGTGTGTTTGAGTGCTCTCAGCTGCTCACCTGCTCCTGAAGCAGTGCCATCTGTTGACGCATGTCTGTCTCTCTGCGCCTCAGACGCTTGTTCTCCTGCAGCATACGCTCATGGTCCTTGTGCTCCGTTTTATAATCAGCCTCGTAGATTTTAGTCTATGCATGGACAAATTCAAAGTCTTTTTCAATTACAATAGAGTAAAAACGTCTATGAAGCAGTTTATATTTACAAAGGTTACTTTAATATGTTATATATATATAAAATTAATCTTTGTCCTCATTTATAAGTTGCTCTGAATTAAAGCATCTGCTAAATTATTAAATACAAATGTAAATATTTCAACCTGATATCATAAAAAATATGTACCTCTGTGCACCTTACTAAAACACAGGTTCAATACGTGAACCCTGACACGTATTTGAAATATTGAAATATCTGTGGACTGTTTCTAAAAGTTAAGGCTCTATCATGCCCTACACCAAATCCAACCCATACCCGATAGTGTTAACAAATGCAAAACTGACATAAAACTGTAACTGTTTTGTTAAACCATAGTTACACAGGATTCAAAGCTCCTCGCGTCTCAGGTGCATCTCTGTGGTTTTGTCACAGAGATAATTCAAAGGTGTTAAATATTTACATATCAAATGTGATTGGCTTTTATAGAGTTAAACATTAAACATTAGTGCAGTAGGCACAAGGTATAAATGTTTGGTCTCGTGGCATAAATGTACCTGGGTGCACTTTTTAGTGAGACACGAATACACTAGAGGCAGTAAAACTCTTGTTTTTAAACAGAAGAATGTCTGTGATGATATTTCCAGAAGGAAACATACTGGAGTGAAGCAGCTCAGATTTAGTTGATTCATCAGTCTCAGTCCGATGATCAGGTATTTGAGGAGCATTTATTTGTTCACCTCTCAATCATCACTGTCTGCGTTACATTACATTATATGTTTTGATATCCAAATATCACCTTACGAAGATTTAAATTATGCATTTACATACAATTAGAATTTAATTTGATTTATTTGGCCATAACTGCATCTGCATCGAATTGCATATGTTTGCTCAACTTGTGTCTCTGAATTTGTGTATCATATTATATATATTACAGTATTAGTATTAGTATATTACTATATTATACTATAAAAATCTGATTTATCAGATATATCACATATGCATTTTTTCTTAATTTTTTTTTTTTTTTTTTTTCGAAAGGCCAGGGTATATTTACAAAATGAGATTGAATGCTCTGAATACATGATAGCTCACCTGACACCGTAGAGCCTCCAGCTGTTCTTTAAGATCCTGAACTTCTCTTACAGGGTCAGATTGTGTTTCTATTCCTATGCCAGTCAGTCTGAGACTGGACTTTGTGCCCGGAGATAGCCCTGGAGCTGACCGCACCTCAAGAGATGGCTTAGAAGAGCCCTGGACCAGCTGACAGTCTGAAGAGCCACTGATATCTGGGGTCTTCCAAAGGAGAAAAAGCCAACGAACATGTTAAAAGTCAGTCACTTAGCTCAGTGTAAGCAGCTGATCTGATGCTGTCAGCTCACCTGAGTTCCTCTGGTCCACTGCTGAAGATCTGTCTGGTGCAGTCGGCTCTCCAACAGTCTGATATACTCCTGCAGATGCTGGTTCTTCTTCAGCTCCTGCATTAGTGTTTGCTCATAATATTCCCTCTTGTTCTACAGACACAAATAAGAACATGCAAAAGTCTCAGTGTCTGCTCTGAGCTAATCTAAACCTTGAAAGATGTAATTGTTGAATGCAGATGTTCTGAGGATCTTACAGTATAGTGGGATAAATGTGACATCAGATGCTTTTTTAAATCCGGAAATAGCCACCCAAAAACACAAACCATTTACAACCAAAATGGCAAGAAGAGGTTTCTTGGCTGAACCTGAGGTTTGGAGTATGTGATATATGTATGTAACCACAACCTCTAGCATCAAGTTACTCGTAACCTGGTTTAGAATGACCAACACTTGGCTAACCACCAGCCAACACAACCTGAACCTCATCCAGCTGTCTGTAGTACTGTGTTACAGGGCTTTAGTGTCCTGGAGCGTGTGAGCTTCATCAGGGATCAGGGTTATCCTGCAGACAGACTCATATTCCTCCTTTCCACCATGCAGAGCAATCATCTCAACTAAAATTACTCCAATATCCTCTGGCTTTCTTCAAATATGAAGCGCTCCAGATGTAATAAATCAGGTGAGAGGTAACTCATCATCACACATACTGCTTTTCTCGTCTCACAGAACTACGACACCCATCATCCCAGGCAATAAAATATGTTTTCAGAATGCTTTGCTAATGGTTCAAGTTGACTTATGGAAATGTTATTTCTGGACTGAGAATGAGCAAAACATTCAATTTTATGTTTGCAACATTTTCCGATAGTATTATTGGAAAAGCGTTTGGCTGAGTAATTAATGACAGATTTTTTTATCTTTGGGTGAACAATCGCTTTAAGATTTAGACCAGATAGAAACAGCTTTACAAAATACCAAAACCAAAAACCCCCAAAAAACCTGCCCAACCAGAGGAGCAGGAACCGTTCACAGACTGTGTTACTAGATAAACTAATAATATTTGCACTAAAAATACACATTTGGCCTTTGAAGCAGCGGTGCTGTAAGAGTTTGAGAGCGTGTTTCTGCCCACATACCTGTTCATGCTCTACTTTGAGCAGCAGTCGGCTGTTGAGCTGTTTGAGGGCCCTGCTCTCCTCCTCGAGGGCCGCCACACGCTGTTGGAGGCCCACACTCGTGCTGTGATAGATGTGATCCCACTCCTCGTTCAGCTTCATCAGCTGACACAAACAAAGAGTTGCGTTTTTACATCAGTGTGGGGACTTTCCACAAACTTATTTTAGTTTACACACACATTACAAAATTCCCAATCCCTTTATAAGTTAGTGTCCATATAACCTATGATTTCAGAGACATTTTATCCCCACAAAAAAACCCAGTCACAGCAGCAGAACACTTATGTTTACAACATAAATTAAATAACTTAACATGCAAATAGAGTGAAAAACACTATTCCTTTATTTGGTCTAAGTCTGACACCTTCTGGAGAAACTGTGTAACAGAAACCATGTTTGTTTTTTAGAATTTCGAATGAAATTAAAATTAGAATTAAAAGGTCTGTGCTGCTTTAATTCTAAGATTACTTCTATTTTTTTGTTTTTTTCTTTTTAAGATACATTTCAGAATATACAGCACAGTTACAAAAAGGTACATTGGACTGGCTCTTGGAAATGAAAACAGAAAACATGTTTTGTTTTCCAGTTGATCTAAAAGCATTTTTTTCCCACTGATGTTTGTAGTTTGTAGTCCAACTGTGTAGCTGATTGTGAAAACTGAGTTGTGAGGGTGCATTCACAGCTGGTGATTTGTCTACCTCTTTGTTGAGTCTCCGGAGTTCAGTGTTTTTGTTGAGGAGCTGAAGTTTCTCCTCATCAGAGGAGGTGATTGACATGCTCTCTGTGATGAGGGTTAACTGCTCCTCGCCAGAGAGAAGAGATTCACCCTGAGCCACCTCCTCCACCGGTCTACAACACATACACACACACACTGTTTTTTGTAGGAAATCTCCATAGCTGTAATGTTGATTGTTAAGCTTGGTGTCCAGAACTTTATATTAAGTGGGCAGTTCCTGAGGAGTTACCATGTATATACATTGGTATTACAGAGGTGCACCAACTCACCCACTTTACATATCCCTAAACCTACCCAACTACACCCCCTGATCACCCCCTGTTCCAGTTACTCTTATACACACTGCTGTTACTAAATGTAGCTGTGTAATCCCTTTTACATGACTACTTAGTGAAGTGAAAAAAGTGCTGTTACCCATTTGTACTTGAACACACCATTCTGAGGGGTGTTACATGTGTGTAGTTACAGAAATATTACAGCTGGAGATACTATGTAGCAATGTGTACTTATACTGTGGTTACACACTAGATACACATCTAGTTACTATATAAGTACACAGGTATTAGGGACACTTCATATAAAGTGGAACCTTATTATAATCACCTTTTACTATTTTAAAACTGCTTATTAACATGCCTAGTAGAATATATTATTAGTCATTTATTAGTGTTAATTAACTACATATTAAAGCCTTATTCTACATGACTTTATTCTAATTCCTAATCCTACCCAATACCTAAACTTAACCACTACCGCACTAACTATTAATGAGCAGCAAACTAGGATTCTACTGATGGAAAGGTCATAGTTAATAGCTAATAAATGTGCCTTATTCTAAAGTCAGACCACAAAACCTCACCCTATTTTTAACCTTGTTTTCTCACAGGCTTCCTGTTGTGTAGGTTCTTTGACTCTCGACTAACCCTAACCTTCAAATAAAGCTGCAGGCATGTTTAGAATTGATCCTTTAACATTATTAAGACGCTGTTTTCCTCACGAGGACATTTAAACATCCAGAGCTTGTTGTATTTTCGTAGGTTTTGTTATTCTTGCGAAGATCCTCTCGAGAACAGATTACATGAGATGGGCCACACCACACATATTACATGTTAATAAAAAGAAATGATAACAGTAATTACAATTAGCGTGTGAAGCTGCTCCACAAAATAATAACAAATTAAACCCATCAATACTAGACACCTGTAATTACACTGTAAGATGATGGATAGTGAGAAGCTAAATAGTCAAAGCTAAAAGCTCTTTTTCTTGACTGCCTTGCTCTTTCATAGCTACAGGGAACAGTGCTGTGCTGTCATTGCTGTTGAGGTAATACAGTAACGAGCAGACGGAGAATCTGAAGCAGCACAAATAAAGTCATGGATGTTATGCAAATGTTCCCGTAATTCATTACAGCCTCGTGATGAATGACTCATGCTAAGCTGTGACAAAGTATGAAAAGTTACACAGACACATCACCAGGCCCTATAAAAAGAAAATGAAAATGACTCTAAAAGCTCTGGGAAATTAGAGCTGGGCTGTTTCTGATATTATTGTGCCTTTTGTGTTTCTTTCCCCTCAGGATGTCGTACAAATATACCAAAATATGATTGCACTTAATACAATTCTCATCATGTTTACATGGGTATTACTAGTGTATTTGTTTATTAGTATTAATAAGGCACACATCAATGCTTTATTCTGCATGACCATATTTTAGATGCCTAAATACACCCTAAACTTAACTTAACTACCTTAGCAGAAAACTAGGAGTTTACAATGATGAGAAATGATCCGCAAACTAAAGTTTCCCCCAAAATACTGTACATGATCAAGTCAACAGTTAGTGTAACTCATTGGTGAAAGTGTCATTAAGGAGTCATATACAGTGTTTAAAATAAAGGTGTTTAAAGTTTCTTCGCAGCGATGTCACTGAAGAACAATGTTTGGTTCCACAAAGAACCATTCAGTCCAAGATTCTTTAAAGAACCATCTCTTTCTAACCTTTTTATCACCAGAAGAACCTTCTTTTACCACAAATAACCTTTTATGAGGGTTCTTCAGATAATAAAGGCCCTTTATTGAACCATTCATAGAAAAAGTTTCTTCTATGGCATCGTAAAGCACCTTTATTTAAGAGTGCATGCATTATTACAGTGTAACACATCATGGTCTCTACTGAGAAAATAAAAAATAACAATACTTTTGAGTATATATAATGTATATATTATTTGTTAAATATGCTATTATACAGAACCACGGTAAATCTAATTTATCTGCCAAGCATGTCAATCTTTGGAATACCACAAAATATATTTAACTGGCAAATCATTACAAATACAGCCCTGTTTACACTTTTCGCTATATCAAAATGACTGTTCTGTCATATAACACTAATAGCTGCTGCTGACATACTCTTAAACTAAAGAGAAGACAGTGTAGTGATACGCACTCAGACTGCAGTTCATTCTCCTCCTCAGGTAAAGAGCGCTCTTTGTTGGAAGAAGAGTCCTCTTCTGATAGTGACGACTGTGAACTTCCTTCCATCACTCTTCCAAATCTGATTAATAGCTGCAGTTTAATCCTCTTGTAGTCTTGCAGTCCTAGATCCACAGTGTGTATAACATGCACAGAGACGTGTCAATATGATGTTATTCACTGAAGGGGAAGTTCACATATAAACCCCTTTATTGACATCACAGAGCAGGAAGTGATGCTGGATCTGTCACAATAATAAACATATGCCAACTCTACCTTTCCAAACTAATTACAGCATAATGGAAGTAATTAATTTAGCTCTAAAGTGTGATTTATGATTTAAAAGGGTGATTTTATACGTTATAAGGGTTTAACTGAGACAGAAAATGAGGAAGTGATTTGATGGTGAGCAGCAGGGAATTTCCGCTTCAGCATCATCTGCTCTCTGTGGGCTTTCTGAAAGACTGCTAAAAGCAGTACTATTAAAAACCAAACCATGACGCCTCGCCGTTGACACATGAGCGAAAAGACTCTGGAGGGCTGAGTTTCACTTCCAGAATGCGTGTTTACTTGTACTGTCAACTCATGTACTATGGCAACCATACCTTACAGCAAAATAGTGACTGCAGTTATTGTCACTACAGTAATAGTGCTACAAATTCATATGAGATGCAATATTGTTTCAGTTTTCTACTGTATGACTAAGTTCTGGAAAATACCAAGTTCCCTATATGAACAGTTCTGTTTTTACAACAAAAAAAAAAAAAATGAAAGATGAAAAAACCTGGATAACAAAATCTTCCCTGTGATAATTTACAGGTATTATGAAATGTACTACAAACCCCCCCCAAAAATAACAGTACATTACACAAATAAAATAAAATCTAAATTATCTTCTAACAGCTTTTACACAGACTTATTTTTATGCTGCTACTGAATAGAGCTATGATGTGACAGAGCTAAATTTGTTTATTGTAATAAGCAAAACTGTGTAAACGGCAATATTCAAATGGTTCACACAATGACCATGTATTTTCATACAAATATGTGTCCCTGGAGCACAGGAGCAGTCATAACGAGTATATTTGTAGCAATAGACAAATACACACTGTATTGGTCAAAATTATAATTTTTTATTGTATGGCAAAAATCATTAGGATATTAATGATAATAATAATGTTCCATAAAGATATTTAGTAAATTCCCTACCATGAGTATACCAGAACTGAATTTTTTATCAGTTATATGCATGGCTAAGGACTTTATTTAGACATCTTTAAAGATGATTGAGATTGTTTTGCACCCTTAGATTCCAGATTTTAAAATAGTTAATAGTCTCTTTAATGGAAAGCTTTCAGATGATGCATAAATCTCAATTTTGAAAAATATTGACCCTTATGACTGGTTTTGTGGTACATGATTGCATATAATACTTCTATTACTCAATATTACACATGTATGTCACTAAATGTTTGTTTCATCCCACCATTACATGCTTCTTTTATTCATTGTGCACCAGGCAGGGCTCAACCTGTGCAGAGCACAGTAATTACACTCGGAAGTGGGCTTTTTTTGGTGGGAGTTTTTTTTTTTTTTTAATAAATCAATGCTGTTGGTAACCCTTAACATTTGTTTGTATTTTTAACAAATATTTATGGCATTAAAAAAACTTATCTCTTAGAACTGCTCAAACTGTCTATTTATTTACAATAATGGTAAGTGAAACAAGTTGGTGCTGGTGACGGCGGCGGTGCTCCAAAGTGAGTGCGATCTTTCTTCTTTCCTCCCAGGTGACGGTGAACGGTGCTCCAGTGATCCTTGGTGGCCCGGGCGTCTCGTTCATGGCGTCTCGTCTGTAAGAGAATAAAGGTAAGTCACTCATCCAAAACAGAATGGAGTCGTTGCTCAAACTTCCTGGTTTGTGTGCTGCTTTT